>CAJRSG010021687.1:0-27500 GCA_907169655.1 Acomys percivali | reverse complement strand
AGACAAGGCTATCCACTCTTTCTGTATCTCTTCAATATAGTACTTGAAGTCCTATCTAGAGCAGTAAGACAACTAAAGGAGATCAAAGGGATACAAATTGGGGGAAAATTCAAAGTATCACTATTTGCAGATGATCTGTTAGTGTACATAAGTGACCCCAAAATTCTAGCAAGGAAACCCTATAGCTGATAACACCCTCAGCAAAGTGGACAGATACAAAATCAATTTAAAAAATCAGAAGCCCTCTTTTATACAAACACTGACAAATTAGAGAAACAACACCATTCACAATAACCACAAAAAATATAAAGTATCTGGGTGTAATTCCAACCAAGAAAGTGAAAGAGCTGTAACTGAAAAAGAGTAATTGAAGAACATATCAGATGATGGAAAGATCTTCCATGCTCATGGTTTGGGAGGGTTAACATAGTAAAATGGCCATTTTACTGAAAGCAATCTACAGATTCAATGCAATTCCCATCAAAATACCCACACAATTCTTTACCAAACTTAAAAGATCAGTTCTCTACCTCATTTGGTAAAACAAAAAACCCTGAATAGCTAAGATGATTCTGTACAATAAAAGGTATTCTGGAGGTATCTTCATCCTTGATCTCAAGATGTACTATAGAGTAATAAAAGTGGCATGGTACCAGCGAAGAAACAGACAGGTAGGTGAATGGAATCAAATCAAAGTCCCAGAAATAAACCCACACACCTAAGGACACTTGATTTTGACAAAGAAGCCAAAACTATACAATAGAAACAAGACAGCATCTTCAACAAATAGTGCTGGTCTAATTGGATATCTATTTGTAGAAAAATCAAATAGACCCTTATTTATCACCCTGCAGAAAACTAAAGTCCAAGTGGATTAAAGATCTGAACATAAAACCAGACACACTAAATCTGTTAGAAGAAAAAGTGGGCAAGAGGACAGAACTCATTGGCACAGAAGACAACTTCCTGAACAGAATGCCAATAGCTCAGGTTCTAATGTCAACAATTAATAAATGGGACGTGATGAAATTGAAAAGCTTCTGTAAGGCAAAGGACACTGTCAACAGAACGAAACACTAGCTTACAGACTGGGAAAAGATCTTCACCAACCCTACATCTGACTGAGATCTGATATTCAAAATATAAAAAGAACTCAAGAAATTATATATTAATGCCACTTTTTAAAAAAAGTAACACTAGTAATTGCATTCTCAATACTTATGTTCATGCTAACATATAAGTGTACTTCTTTTAGCTAATTAAAGAAGTACCTTAGCACCATACAAAATTGTTACATGTGTGGTGCTCTGCTCCAGGGTATACATCTATAACACAACTCAAACAGCTAAGGTTCTAGAATCATAGTGAAAAAAGGAAAAGAGTTATAAGAGATAGAGCACTAGGATAGCTATTTTAAGATTGTTTCTTCACAGTGTGCTTGCTTAAATGTCCTGAATAACAGCAACACCAATTGGCATACCACAGTGAATAAAAAACCCTCACAGGACTCCACTCAAGATTAAAGTTATAGGTAATAAAAGGCTACCGTCAGTCTTCCCTAGAGATAAGACTTCTACATATTTATCCATTCTCTTCCCTAAAATGTTTATATAGAGAATCTACATTAAATTGATGCCTCCGGTTGCACTTATTTATCTATTTGAAAAAATATATAGTATCAATTAATGACTAAGATGTGAAGAATTTGAAAGGAAATTGGGGTGTGGAGCACAAAGTTAAAGGTTTAAACCACTTTATTAATACAAATAAATATTAAAACAAGAGGAAATTCTTTTTATTACAATTTTTATTAGTAAATATTTTTACATAAACATTTTTATTATTACACATATATACAATAAAAACCTATAGCAAGAAGAACCATGAAACAATCAGGACTTATATATATTACATAGTGATTTGGCTATTTGTATTTGGCAGCTTTAATGAAAACATCTTTCCTATCTAGTTGAGTCTAAAACTCTATAGGTAAATTATTATCTATCATAACTCATCTTTATCAACTTAAAATATCTATCAAGACCTAAAAAACTCTTAACTCCTAAAAATCTAAGCTTAATTGTAAAACTAAGCTATCTACTCTTCAACTTCATCAGACACTTGAGAAGGAATAAAATTAATTACCTGAGTATACAGGGAGGGAGTGCAGGTTAGCAGCTTCCCAAATGAGATGATAGTGACAGTTTGCTACCTGAACAGTCACCCAAAACTCTCTATAACCTTGGAGCATCATGCTCAGCCTCTGGCTCAATATATCTGACAGACATATTTGTGAGGCAGGAACTATTGAGGCCTTGCATACCCTGTCTTGGCAGAGTTTGCCTGTCAACTTTGCCTGCATCCGAGCTTGCCCATTTTAAAGTAGCATTCTGTCTGTGATAGAAATGAGAACATTTTGCCCAGCTCCTTATGGAAATGTGGAAAAATCCTCACATCCATGCTAATGAAGACAATTAGAGGTGATCCTCCTGACAAACTTAGCTGCACTGAACCCTGTCCCATCTGCTATGCATCCCATTCTAGCCCCACAATTTAACCTTCATTCCCAGAGGCTTGCGACCACCCAGGAAAGGCAGGGAGACCCCTAAATGCCTGGCTCATGTCTGCTGTGTGCCCCTGAGCAAAGCCCAGCAGCAGTGAGCTATGTCCTGTCCATTGTGTGCTCCATCTCTCAGACCTATCTGCATTCTCAGAGGCAATCAGCTATCAGGGACTACCAGCTCAGCCTCCATGCCCAGAGGCCTGCAGCAACCAGGGACAGAAGGAGGCCTTTGCCCATCAAAGACCTCAAGAGATAAACTAAATTTTTCTCCCTGGTGCTCCACTATCTGGCCCACAACTCAGCCTATATTACCTGGTGCTTGCCAATGAAAGAGACAACCATGGCTAAAGGCCAACAGAGCAACACAAATAAGAGCCAGGGAAATATGGCACCTGCAGAACCCAGCTATCATAGTAGAAAAGGCCCAAGATATCATGACACTGCTTAAGTATGAGAAAATGACTTTGAATCCAATCTTATAAAGATGATAGAGGCATGCTTGGTACTCATTTATAAGTGCATATTAACTATAAAGCATGTTCTAGCTGGTCAGGTCTTATAGTAGTAGAAGGGGAACAGCAGTCCACCTAAGAAACCTTCAACCTTAAGTTTGCCATGCCTGCAGGACCTGCAGAGATAAGGATGGAGTGGAGATTGAGGGAATATCTAACTGATGCCTGGCCCAATTTGGAATCATCCTGAGGGAGAGATCCAGCCCCTGACACCATTAATGATACTCTGCTTTGTTTCCAGTCAGGAGCCTAGCATAACTGCACTCCCAGAGGCCCCACCTAGCAGCTGATCTGCATGTATAGTGAATAAATAAATTTAAAAAGAAAATAGATATTTTGATCACATAATACATCCTGATCATGATATTCTGTCCCTCTACTATTCCCATTCCTTCCCCACATTCCCTCCCATGCAGATCTATCCCCTCTCTATCTTTCATTTGTAAACAAAAATGCTTCTAAGGTATAATAATAAAACAGCCAAATATAACAACATAAACCAAAACCTAAAGTATCAGATTAGGTCAAAGCCAAACAGGAGAAACGCACAGAGAAAGCACAAGAATCAGAGACCCACTGGTTTGCACACTCAGGAATCTAATAAAAACAAAGGAAAAGATCCGTGCAGGCTCTGTGCATGCTGCTTCAGTCTCTGTGAGTCCATATGAGCTTTTATCAAATTGACCTAGAAGGTCTTGTTTTCTTGGTGTAGACACTGGCTCTTACACTCACTCTGCCTCATTTTCTGCAGAGTTCCCTGAGCCAGGAAAGATTTGATGAAGAAATTGCCTTTAGGGCTGCATATTCCAGGGCCTCTCACTCTCTGGACAATGTCTGGCTATAGGTCTCTGGATTTGTCCCCATCCGCTGCACGGGGAAGCTTTTCTGATGCTGGCTTTGTGAATCACTGATGAATGACTACAGCAGAATGTCATCAGGACTCATTTTATTAACATCTTTTAAAAAATTATAACAGCAGTATATTTGTTTTACCCCAGGTTGTCAGGCCACCTAGTCTCAGACTCCCGGTCACCCGCTCAAATCAAAATTGGTTGGTTTCTCCTACAAGCTTTGCGCCACACCATTGCAGGTAGGACACAATTGTAATTCAAATGATTTGTAACAGGGTTGTTGTTTATGTTTCTTTTTTGGGCAGCACTCAGAGGACATTGCAATCCTTAACCAATGTGCAGTAAACAGAAGGACACACACGTGTATAAAAGAAACACTACTACAGCTTAAACCACATATTGGCCCTCACAGACTGGTAGTGAGAGACTTTCATGTCCTCCCTTAAAGAAACAGGTAGAATATCTTCTATCAGTATAGTCTCGGATATATGGTCTTCACTAGAGCACAGTCAACTTATCAAGCATTGCAAACTAAATGGAAAGTGAATGTTTCTCTCTCTCAGAACATGGACTTTTTAAAATATAGACAATATAGAAGACTTGATACCCTATGAGCATATTCAGGGGGAGGTAATCCCTCTCAGGAACAGTCATAGGGGAGGGGAGTAAGGGGAAAATGGGAGGGAGGGGAGAATGGGAGGATACAAGGGATGGGATAACCATTGAGATGTAACAAGAATAAATTAATAAAATAAATTAAAAAAATAAAAAAATTTAAAAAGAAAACAAAGAAGACTAAGGCAAATGGAATGACTTTTCAAGGAGATTCGTCCACATCAGAAGTGTAATAATGAAAAGCTACTGAAAGAAATTAGTCTTCAAATATCAAGTCAAGACATGTCATACTTCCAAGCAAACAAAACTGGTCATTTGGATTAATGACTTTAAATAAGACTGAAAAAAAATGAAAGAGGTTTAAGTATCAGCATCATGAAAAGTTTTAGGGACTGGAGAGATGACTCAGTGATTACAAGCATAAAGCAAACCTAAGTCTAAATCACTAATTTAGATTAAATTCAATAGGAAATATCCATTTAACAGAGCCTTTTGAGTAAAAAGTAACAGTTAATTATGAGGACTTGAATGTGCATGCCATAAAAGAGCGTAAAGTCAACTTTAGTGGAAGCATAAGTACATAGTTCTAAAGAGAGACTTTTTCTTTTTCATTCTTACTTCCTTGTGCTAATTGTAGAGATTTTGAAATGCTATCTTTTCTTTAACAGCTCAATGGGACTGAATCAGAGTGTAAAACATTAGTGTGAAACTATAAAAAAGCCAAGCTGAATGCTCCAACTCACAACTCAGTGTTGGATTAAAAACAACCACATAGGTACTGAAAACTATATGTCATTGATAGAACATATGAAAAAGAAGTTTATTTAGAATATGAATAAACACATATTAAATTAAAATGCATTCTAATGGTATTATATTGACCGAGAGGGAAGTATTGAGCTGATGAGCCTCTTGACTGTCTCTTTCACATCTCTGTTCCTTAGGCTGTAGATGAGGGGGTTCAACATGGGGATCAAGACTGTATAGAGCACTGTTGCTACTTTGACCAGGAGCTGTGAGCTGTTTGCATTGGGCACACAATAGAGAAGGAGAATAATCCCATGGAAGATGCTGATGGCAGTCAAGTGGGAAGTGCAAGTGGAGAAGGCTTTCCGGAGTCCTCCCTTAGAAGGCATCTTGATGATTGTTATCACTATGAAGACATAGGAGGCCGTGGTGATAAGAAGGCTACTACCCTCACTTAATATGGAAATGACTAGGCATGCCATCTGGCTGAAGGAGGAGTCAGAGCAGGATACAGATATGATGGCAGAATACTCACAGCCAAAGTGATTGATGATGCCAGGTCTACAATAAGACAGCTCTAAGAGCGTGTATGTGATTATCACAGCACAGAGACTGCCCCACATGTAACTTCCAGCTACTAGGAGAGCACACAATTGATAAGACATAGCCACAGTGTAGAGCAGAGGGTTACACACAGCCACAAACCTGTCATAGGCCATAACTGCTAACATGAACATCTCTGTAATCACACAAGCACAGCCAAAGAAAAACTGTGTCATGCAACCTTTTAGAGAGATCGTTCTATGATCCACAACCAAGATTTCCAATAATTTTGGTGTAAATACACTAGAATAACATATATCCAAAAATGAAAGATGACTCAAAAAAAAGTACATAGGTGTATGAAGTTTAGGATTGACCCTTCTGACCACAAGGATGCCTGCGTTGCCTACCAGAGTGACTGTGTAAACAGCCAGGACCATAAGGAAGAGTGGCAGCTGGAGGCGCGGGTATTCTGAGAAGCCCACCAGAATAAATGTGGTCACAGAACTCTGATTTGTCATTGCATATACCATGAGTTGCCAGTTGAAAAAAATGAAGAGCAACAAAAGAAAGAAAGAAATGTAGTCAGTATTACTTGACAGGGTGGAATGGTAGGAGGCTACGTGAAGCTTGACGTAACAATCAAAGCAGAGGCGATGATGATCTTGTGTTCAGTACTGCTCTGCGTCAGTTTAGATCTGTTCTTTCATCCCACAGTTTTCTCATCTGTAATAAAAATAATTAACCATATAAAGTGCATATAATTTCCTCATGATTATTTCTCATATTTGGAATGTTTCAGAATAGAAGATAATTGCAATCAGTGAGGTTTGTGCTGTTATGTTCTGAGAAGATTCAGGAAAGTTAAAATTCTGTGTGTGTGTATGTGTGTGTGTGTGTGTGTGTGTGTGTGTGTGTGTGTGTACAAAATAGTAAGTACTGGTCATAAAAATCTTTCAAAAACATGATTATTTATAATAAATGTATACAGTTGTGTTTGTTTTTGTTTAACTACTGATTAAAGCTATGTCCTTGGGAGTGCTAGACAAGAATGTGACAATATACCTACATAGCCTTCTTTTTACTTTTCAAACACTTTTGAGACAATATTACAAGCTGACTGGAGCTATTTTGTTAGCCTCTGTATTTATACCAGGATCAAAGAACACTGACAGATTTTTAAACCAAAAGACTTATTTTTACAGTTTTTACTTTCATTTTCATTAGTACTGTTTGTTCTCAATTTTTTTTACTTGAAGCTCCTCTGCTAACTTCTATAATCCTTTCATTTTGTCATTAAAAATAATCATTACACTGATCATGAAAATTAATTTCATATTTAACTATGTAACATACACAGGCCTTTAGTATTACTAGTAAATATCGTTTTATTGCTTTCACAGAATAGTTAAAAATATATCAAATAGTGGCAGGGCCTCAATATAATATTATATTCATTCTCTGAGAATTCTCTACATACATATATGTTAATAAAATCCTTCCTACTGGGACAGAGGGGAGGACATCCTATTGGGACTCTAGATGGGAGAACAATGGGAGAATAGCAATGTAGAAGGATCCAGTGGGTCCTAGAAACCTACAAGTAGAACATTATGATAGGCAGATTTGGGTCATGGGGTCCCGCTCAAACTAAGGCACTAGCCAAGGACAATACAGGCGGTAAAATTTAAACCCCTACCCAGATCTAGCCCATGGACAGGACAGTCTCCACACTTGAGTGGAGAGAGGGATTTGACTTTCTCATGTACTCTTGTGCCTCACATTTGACTATGTCCCCTGGTGGGTGAGACCTAGTGGCACTCAGAGGAAGGACAGCAGGTCACCGAGAAGAGACTTGATGCCCTATGAGCATATACAGAGGGAGGTAATCCCCCTCAGGAACAGTCATAGGGGAGGGGAATAAGGGGAAAATGGGAGGGAGGGGAGAATGGGAGGATACAAGGGATGGGATAACCATAGAGATGTAACAAGAATAAATTAATAAAATAAAAATAAAAATAAAAATAAAATAAAATAAAATCCTTCCTTTACTCCGTCTCCAATTCTTCATATATCTGCTGCATCATTTTACCCTCTCAAATTCAAGACTTTTAAAAACTATTATAATATTATGTGTTCTGAGCTAAAGTAAATATTAAATCTGTATCCATTACATTAGGGGGGAAAACTACCATAGCCAACAAAAACATGAATTAGGGAACCTGCTCTGAATTTGTGATTTGTCATATAATATTAAGTAAGAATGTATGGTTGTTTGAACTTATTCATTTCATTGGTCTACAAAGTCTCTTCATAAATTACTCATGAGACAGATCATTGTCTCACATTAAGATTTTTTGGATGAATTGGAGATTGTCAATTTATTGTTATATTGTAAATCCAGATTCTTTCTTCTCTTTATTCCTAACCTGCATATTGACTTGTATGCTATTTTATTGAATCTTGAAAAATCTTGCATGAATTTAGGACTCCCTATATACATAGAATTCTTCACTAAAATTCCAGTTTCAAAAATTATCCTAAAAATCTGTGATCATCCTATCTTTCTACATACCAGTAAGATTTAGACAATATGTTGGTTTTTTGTTGTTGTTTTTGCTTCATTCGCATCATCAACACTGAAATTGGTTATTTTATCACACATCTACTCTTTTTTTTTAATAACTTATACACATTACATCCTCACTGTAATCCCCTTACTCTTATCTTCCTGTTCCGATCCTCTCTCTCACTTTTTATGTTAACGTAAAATAATATTTTGTCAACCAGGCATGCTGGATCAAACCTGTAATTTCAGCACTTGAGGAGGCAGAGGGAGGTGGTTCTTTGTGAGTTTAACTCCAGCTTCTCTATAGAGTGAGTTCCAGGATAACCAGGGCTACAAGGAAGCCATGTCTTGTTAAAGAAGAAACCAAAAACAAAACAACAAGAGATCAACAACAAACTCAAACCAAAACCCTCAAAAACAGAACAAAAACATTTTGTCACCTCACTGTAGTATTTTAATACATGCACACAGATACACATACACAGATACACACACACACACACACACACACGTTCTACTTAGTTAAAATTATATATAGTAGGAGATGAGAATTGTCCTGCATATGCAATGAGCACAGTGCTCAGGACTTTTAAGCAAGAAAATAATGAGTAATGAATTGTAGGCTGGACTAAGTTACTTTGTAGCACTTTGCTTCAAAACAACTATAGGCAAGTCTACCTGAGTCCAGTAACAAATATAATGTTAATAAAATAATTTTATTAAACTAATCAAAGTATTCCTTGTAACTAATTGAATTAAATACTTAAATTACAGCTGGTATTACTACATGGAATATATCAACTAAGCCACTGTTTATAACACTAAAAGTAGAAATAAAAGATTTATACACACACATTTTATATATATATATATATATATATATATTCTAACTGTTCTTATTTTTATCATTAAGACTCACTTTTGAACTCTGATGACAACTGTTTTCTTATCCCGGACTTTGGGCTAAGTCACTTGAAGTTCCCCAGGGCTTTCATTTGCCATCAGAGAGAATTGGGCTGATCTTGCCAGTTTCTCAGTATGTGGTTATTGTGGCATAAATCAGGATGATTAAAAACTATACAGGAATGTGTGCAAATGCCCTTCCATCTCCATCCCTTACATTCCTAGCAGTTATTTTTTTAAAAATCCTTGGTACTTTGTCATATTATAATCAAACTGTTATTTAAATACAATACAAGAATTTATGAAATTTGAAGTTTTTATTGTAAATTTTTCAAATTAAATGTTCCAAATGGATTTTTTAAAAACTCTCAGAAGTCATAATTATTTTTTCAAGATTTATTTTTTCTAATGCTGTACAATGACTTCATATTTCCTTCATTTTTATTTTTCTTTTAATTATGATTTTAATGTCATTTCTCACAAAATGTTGTTTTCCAACTATTTTCCACTGCTTTATTTTCCTTGAAATTGTAGTTTCTTAATATCTAAAATTCATTGTATATTTTACTTTGCTATGTGTACATTCACATGTATGTTGACCTTCCTATACCTGAATTAATCAAATTTCATGTGGTCACACTTATAGTTAACATTTAATTTTAAAGCCTTTATATTAGTAATAGCAATAAATAAATGACTCAAACAAAAAAAGAGTCTTGCTGGGAAGAAACGACATAGAACTCAGCATCTTAATATGTATTATGTTATCAAATGAGTCAACATCAGTCTTTCAACTCACATATCTATCATCCCTTGATTTCTAAGGATTTTCATATACCTTCTTGAAGATTCAAAATGTGGAAGCAATTCATCAAAAGCAAGATTTTTCTTGAATCCATTCAAGGTTATGAACATTTTTCACAATTAAAATGGTTTAAGTTCTTCCAATAAAAGCATGAACTAATTCTTGTAAAGTGAAATTAAGTAAAGGAGGTAGCCATCAAACTATTTTGAAAGAAACATACAAATGTATTGAAGAAGACACTGGTTTTTAATCAGTACTAAAGTGGCATTATTTATTTTGAACCAACTCATTGACCTTGGGGACACGTACCCTAGAGAATCTGCATCAGGATTGATTTGGACTACAAATATTTAATCAGAAGAAACTTCATCTTTTGTTTTTAGAATACATACCTTTCCTGATAATTACTGTGTTCCACTTTAGGTCTCACACACAGAAGTTATCTCAGCAAGGTTTATACTTCAGAAAAGTATTAAATTAATGATTGTATGACACTTTTAATTCAATACACCATGACTTGTTATACTAATTAAGGTATCTATGCTCAGTGGATTGTCCCATATTATGTATGTATGGAAACATACTAACTGAAGAAATTAATGGTTTATAATAAAAGATGTGAAGGTGGGAATGGGTTTGTACATTTTAGGGTGCAATAAGATTAAATTTGATATTTCCATTGTTTACACTTATGAAATTCTCAATTATAAAGAAAACTTTAAGAGAGATTATAGCTCTTGAGTGCATGTGACCTTTAGGCAAGTATACTTGCCCAAAAAAATCAACGGAGGCAATTAAAATGTATTTATCAGAAAGATGTCAAATGCCATCAATCATAGAAAAATGGGAAAATAAATCTGTGCAGGAAATATATGGTTTACTACTACAAGTATAAAATGAGAAAAGAGATAATAATGTGGACACATAAGAACATATTTTTGGAAAGATATTTTATGACCCAAGAGGCTACACTGTTACTCTCAAAGCATGTAGAACAATTCTAAGTATAATTGCTTTTATTTATTTTAAAATAGAATGTTGAAAGGCTTTTTGCAAGAAGATAAGAATGCCAAATTATGTCAAAAAGAAAAGGTAAGAAGTGGGATTTAAAAATGAACAAGAGAGGATAACAGGTTAATAATGTAATCAAAATATATTATATACATGCGTGAAAGTACATAAACCCAATTCTATGCATCTAATAAAACACTAAATTCAAGTATGTTCATTTCAAAACTTGATATTGAAATACATAGCTAACATTTACATAGTACAATGCCTAGCAGCTGATAGAAACAGATACAAAATACACAGCCAAATACTGGACAGAGCTAAGAGAGTCCCATGTTAGAATTGGGGGAAAGATTGAGGGAGCCAGAGGGGTCATGGACTCCACAAGAAGACATACAAGATCAACTAACCTGGAGGTCATGGGGGCTCAGGGAGACTGACCGAACAACAAAAGGGGATGCACAGACTTGGCCTAGGTCCCCTGCACATATGTAGCAGATGCACAGCTTGGTCCTCATGTGGGTCCCCCAACAACTGTAGCAGGGGTTCATTTCTGACTCTGAGACTTGCCTGTGGATCCTGTTCCCCTAACTGGGCTGCTTTGTCTAGACTCAGTGGGAGAGGATGCACCTAGTCCTGCAGTGACTTATGCTTCAGGGTGTGTAGGTAGCCATGCGGCACCTCCCCTTCCTCTGAGGAAGAGAGGGGAGTGTGAGGGGAGGGGCATGTGAGGGGGCTTGCAATCAGGATAATGTGAATGAATAAATAAAACTTAAAATAAAATAAAAAGTCCTACACATCCTTAATTATTCCTATATTATACCTGAATACTAAGAATCTTATTTTATATTCCCAAACATACATTAATTAATATATTTTGTTGAAATGGTACAATAACAATTTTATTTTTGTCTTTGGAAATATTCATGTCTATCTACATACTGATATTTGGGCAGTTTCAACCGTTCAGTCTACTCTCATCACCTGCCCTTCTCTATTCTAATTTGCTTTTCTATAGTGTTATAAAACACCACCAACAAACAACTTGGCTAAGGAGAGGATTAGTCAAGCTTACACTTCTACTTCATAGCCCATCACTAAAGGACATCAAGACATGAACTCAGGCAGTAACCTGCAGGCAAACACTCAAGTGGAGGCTAAAGAGAAATGCTGCTTACTTAATTGACAGCCTGGTCTAACCCACCGTGGACTGGGCCCGGAAACATCAACCAGCAGATGCTTGCTTGGCCAGTAATGAAACCAATTCTTCTAGGGAGGTTCCCTCTCCAAAGGTGACTAATGGTCTCATCCGTGTGTCCAGTTGACAAAATCTAACCAGCATTGCTACTGAAAACCTTCTCAGTAAACCAACTCCTAATTTAACTTTTCACTTGCTGAGCTTAATTACCTCTGCTTGCATGGGTATGTGTAAACAAGATTTTAGTGGATCATGGGCATGTTAGTACTTACACTGCTAAAGAAAATGACATACTTTCATTGGTTTCCAAAAACTGTTCATAATCTACCTCCCCTCATAAATAATGAAAGAGTTAGAGTTCAGATCTTGTGCTGGTCTCCCGCATATACCCAGAGATGCAGTTGTTCATAAGTACAAATCCTATGTCATGGCCAGAGCCATGGTTTCACAGCATTCCCTCAGTCTCTCCCTCTTGTGTTCTTTCCATCTCTTCTTCCACAATGTGCCTTGAGCTTCAGGAGGTGAGGTGTTATGTTTAGTGTTTAAACACTCCACAGTCACAAACACCCTCTCCATTTGAATAGTCAGTTTCTGCAATGACTGTGCCCACTACACAGACTCTTCACTGTTAATCGCAGAGAGGAGAACTAATCTATGGGCATGAAGACAGGTGTTCAGAAGAGAATATAACATAATGTCTCTGTAGTCAAAACAACAGTGCTGAAGCCAACCACGGGCTTCAGACATGGGTTACAGAATTCAGCATGACTTTCCTTCTGTAAAGCAGGATTTAAATACAAACAGAACATGCTTGGTTAACCCCATTAAAGCCATATTTGTGCTGTACTAGCATGCATATCTCATGATTAACAACATTGTTCTACCTCATACAGTTCACAGGTATGTAGGAGCCCTGATGACCACTCTCCTCATCAGCTTAGATAGAGCCTTCCAGCTTTCTGAACTCTAACCAGCAATGTAGAAAGTGCCAAATAAATGCAGTTTATGTTCTAACTATCCTATAATCTACAGCTGTGGTATCTTTAGCAATAGCATCCTAAGATGGATTTCTGGTGGAAACCAATAGGCTGTACTATTGTGGTGGTCCTCCATGACCATTAATTCAGAGAGAGGAGTTTTACATGATCCGGAGATCTGCATTTAATAACGATTGTCTTCTGACAGTCTTGTTACTTAGGCATGTGGATATTATTTTATACATCTTTTTTCAATAAATCAAAGATTTTTGTTAATGTTCTAATAAACATATTAAATAGAATATTTCCATAGAAAATTTCCTGCATTCTTAGTTTGGTAAACCCTAGCTCCACACTTTCCCTCCCAAACCATTCCATCTTTCAAGTCTGATATTCCTTCTTGCTACTTTCATACCATATATGTTATGCTATCCCCACTACCGTTAGGCCTCTTTCATCTCTCCTTTTCTAGCTAATTATTTTTCATGTCTTAGGCTTGACAGACACTCTGATTTTTAAAACTAGTCTGCACATTGGAAGAAAGAAGAGATCTGCCTACACTAGAGAATACATACTAGTTATTTATCTGGCATCAATGATTTCTTTTAATATATGTTTCTTATTTTCACCAACTTTTTTCTATTAGTTTCAGATTTTTAGTTTTATTTACAGATGAGTGAAATTCTATTGTATATATTTAACACAGTTTCCTCATCTTTAAATGGACTGTTGGACATCTAGAGATGCTCCATACTCTGCCTCTTTGAGCTAGAGAAGCGTTGAGAACAGATGAGTGAAGCTTTCTGTAGGGGGATATAGAGTTCAGACTACACTCACAAGTGGCATATCTGGCTCATAAAAAAAATATATTTCTAATATTACCTCAAAATCCCACACTGAAATCTGCAAAACTGCATATATGTCCTTCAGTACTGAATAAATGTTCCTTTTCCCCAGTATTTACATAAGCCTTGATTGTCATTTGGTGTTTGAATTAATGATTTGGGCTGGAGTGAGAGGGAATCTAAGAGTTTTTCACCTTTTTTGATGTCTAAGAGTTGAATATGTTGAAAAAGTACTTATCAGTATCTCCTATGGCGTTTTGATAAGTCTCCACTGAGAATTTTGTTTCACTTCATTTTATATTCTAAATATTAATAATCTGGTAAGGATACATTAGTCACAGACTAATGTTAGGGCTTTAAGTGTGGATCCATCCCTCACCAGAGGACAACAGGCAGTGAGGGACCTAGCTATCTAAATTCATACTTGTGGAGTGGTCTCAAACCCATTTAATATTTTCTTTTGTTTGTAAAAATAAACCTTAATATAGGGTATATGAATGATATTTAATAGATTGAAATAATATAAAATATTTGAAATTCAGCAGAATCAGTTGGTAAATATAATATCAATAGCAAAATGCAGAAATTCCAATGGAAAGGTTTAACATTCAATAAGAACCACCCACAAGTTGAAACCATTCAAATATATGTCAGTCACTTAAAATTTTTGGTAAAATAGTTGAACATTCTCAATTCTATGTTATATATTACAAAGTTATGACATTATCAATAAAGCATAAACTTTTAAAAAGAAAATATTTTATTAACATTAAATCGGTAGTATTTTCTTCTAAGAAATATTTTTAATGTAATTTTACATATGGCTTTCTTGATTGCTGTCTAACTGTTCTTACTGTATATAGTTTAATATAAACAAGTAAAGTCCATATGCAAAAAGAAAGTTACCAAGGTTAATGATTTACTTATTCTATTCACAGTTGATGATTCAGAAATCTTCAAGTTGCGGGTAATATGAGCATGATTTACTTTGAATGCCAAAATGACAACTTATAAAAATCTAATAAGAAATTGGAGTATGCTTTTAGAATCAATCTAATTAATGTGATTCTGCATCCAACAAAGGCCTGTAGGCAAAGGATTCAATGAAGACACAAAACTGGAAAAAATTTTATATAAAAAGTGCATCATCATAAAGTGCAAGCAGCCCAAAGAACAACATTAGAAATAGTTCAGTAATCTTAGAACTTATGGATTACTTCTCTATTAACATCAATATTGTTAGTGACTGTTCATTTTTATCAGTGATTCAGAGATGCATGTGTGTGTGTATATATTATATCAGCATGCTGAGTGTCATATTCTACTGGGGTAGAAGTGCTCTATATTTTCCAAAATACTTATTATGAACTATCCAAATAAAAATTTCAATAAGAAAGTATTGAGGTAAAGCTCCCTTGAAATATTGGCATATGCATTATATTTGTGAAAAAAACATGACTGTTAGCAAATAATCAGACAAACATGAACTGTACTGTGAAATATAATTTGCCCATGCTAGATTCCGACCTCTATAAGATGGAAAGAAGCTGGATAGTGGTGAATCCTTTTAATCTCAATAACTGCAAAGCTATCTGGATAAATGATATGTTATCCCAAACTGGAAAAAGCAAAAAAATGCTGGAAATTTCACTTATGTATGTTCCAATTCAAATATATCCAATGCAGAGTAAAAATGGACTGTAAATATAAAAACTTGTCAATTAGCAGCAATTCCTCTTTAATAGCTCTCAGGATAAACATCAAATGAATTTCCTTTAACAACTTACACAAATAATCTAATAGGCCACATAAATTTTGAAATATAAATTATACTAAAATATTCCTCAGCACTAAAGCATTTTATGAAACTACTACGTGAAATATTTAATTCAAATAATAGTAGTATGAGTCTATAATAATATTTACAATTTACTACCATGAAACTACATATTGGAGTGAGCTGTTATTGAAACATTTTATTAAAAGAAAATAAGAAACGGGTCTGTTTATCCTCCAGAAACATAGCAGCTACTCTGAAATATATACATAACTGTTCAGGAACTGCATTTTACTATGAGAGATGAGAGCTTAGTAGCTTCCTAACTGCATCTTTCACATCCTTGTTCCTGAGGCTGTATATCATGGGGTTCAGCATGGGTATGATGATTGCATAGAAGACCGAAGCCACCTTGACAAGAAGCCAAGAACTTTTGGTGGTGGGAACACCATAGAGACCGATAATAATGCTGTGGAATATGGTGATGGCAGTGAGATGGGAGGCACAGGTGGAGAAGACTTTGTAGCGTCCCCCGGTAGCAGGCATTTTCATGACAGTGACGACAATGAAAACATAAGAGGTGAAAATGATCATCAGACTGCTTAGTTCATTGAAAGTAGCAAAGATGAAGATGACCTTCTGACTAATGTAAGGGTCAGAGCAGGATACAGCAACAATGGCATCATGCTCACACACAAAGTTGTTTATGAACTTGGTCCCACAGAAGAACAACGTCAGCATAATTTGGACTAATACAAAGGAACAGATTACACCCCATGAGTATGATGCAGCTACCAGAGAGCAACAGAGCTTCTGAGACATTGCTACTGTGTAGAGGAGAGGGTTGCATACTGCCACAAACCTGTCATAGGCCATCACCGCCAACATGAAGGTTTCTGTCACCACAAATACGCATATGAAAAAGAACTGCATGATACAGCCCGTGAAGGAGATTCTTCTGTCTTCCACAATCAAGTTTTCTAAGAGCTTTGGCGTCACAACAGTGGAGTAACAGAAATCCACAAAGGAGAGGTGACTAAGAAAAAAGTACATGGGGGTGTGGAGCTTGGGGTTGAGCCTGATGATGGCAATCATGCCCAGGTTCCCAAGCACGGTGACTGTGTATATGGTGAGGAACAGGAAGAAGAGGGGCATCTGGAGGTGTGGGTATTCTGAGAAGCCCACGAGGATGAAAGTCACTGCAGAAGTCTGGTTTTCTTTAATGCTATGAAGAAAAAAAAAGTGGATTCTGATCTGTCATAGTCACAACTTATATCTATAGTAGAGTATAGTAAGAAATAAATACTTTACAGTTTAATGGGTACTATAAAATAAGACTGAAAAAACAGATTCCTTTTACAACATTATATGTGTGTGAGAGAGTGTGTGTGTATAAATATAATATTCCATAAAGTTTAAAAAGATAATTAAGGTAAGAATACAGAATTCATAATTTATCAAGGCATATTTCAAATGAAAGGGGACACACAAATTATAGACAGGTGGAGTCCTGAAAATTGCCTCTCTGACCAGAAGTATAACTTTGAAAGTATAAAAACTGTTATTCTGTAATAAATAAATATTGCCATTTTCTGTATCTTATGTACTTTTATGCCATCCCTATTAATCAAAACTTAAAGTAAAATATGGAAGTGTTACCCTTGTAGTTAGGATCACAAGTAGGTATCCAGACTGTACTACAGGAGAAGGTATCACAAAAAGTAGTAATTTGGCTTCACTGTTTCTATTTATTTGCCCTATAAATGTTTTTCACCTTTAAGTAGCATAATCACAAAACATTTTATAAATTTACATTGTTACAACATCTAAAATATTTTATCAGCTTTAAACTGATTTGATTGTTAAGAGTTTGTTCTCTGATGAATGTTATGCTATTCATGACAATGTGATCAGAGAAAGTGTACTTTGGCTTGCAGTGTAGAATAGTTTAAAATCAATAGTAAATGTAAAACTTTCCATTTTAATTACAGCATGGTTAGGATATAAATAACAGACATAAAATCAAAAAAGACCAAAAAGCATTTTAGTATTTGAAAAATGTTTAAAGTATTGGCCCAGATAATTGTCAAAACAGAGAACTCCTAAAAATTATGCTTAGTACTTCTCAGTGTAATTTGTCATTTCTTCAACAGTAAAAATATGATTTACTAGGGGGGGAGAGATGGCTCAGAGGTTAAGTACACTCCTCTTCCAGAGGCCCTGTGTTCAATTCCGTGCACCCACATGGTGGCTCACAACCATCTATAACCAGATCTAATGCCCTCTTCTGGCACACAGGTGTACATGCAGGCAGGGCACTGTATACATAATAAATAAATACATCTTGAAAAAAAGATGATTTACTTACATGAAACTTTAAAATGAAATGGGTCTGGAGAAATGCCTAAGTGGTTAAAAGTCTTTCTGCTTTTTAGAGCACCCAATCTAACTTCTCAGTACCTATGATTGGAAGCTCCGAATTTCCCATAGCTTCAGCTCCAAACGAGAAGGCAGACACTTCTGCCATCCATATCACTCTCACTTGTGACATACATTCATGAAGACACAAGTATAAATATGTATGAAACAAAATTCAATCTTAAAAAATAAAACAAATCCTAATGTGAATTTTTTAGGAACTTAAAGTGTGTAAAATACAGTATGATACACAAGATGTGCACAGTTTAGGTAGTATACATCTACATCTGTATAATCATACCCACATGTTTACACACTGAGGAATAAAATAGAAAAAAGTTTTCTCACCAACTATGGGGTAGATGCTTCAGGATATTATCTGGACACTAAGTCAAAGAACATAACATTTTCTGTTGATTCTCCTACATTATCCCTTCACAGAATAACAAAGGCCTCAGACTTAGAGAAACAATATTGGGAAAGAATACAAGCAATTCATGAGCAGTTCTCTGCAACAGTCATCGATTCTCAACACTAGCCCTACATTCTTGCCTCATTTTATAGGCACACCAATACTACTTACAACACTCCCTTAAATGCTACTCTCATCATTAATAAAAGTAAAAATGCATATGGCTTCTCAAGATTCTAACAACAATGGACTGATGACTGCTGAGCCCTGAACATAATATTGATAGCACATCCTAGAAGGATAAGGAAACCTTATGAAAGAAGGAATTGAAAGACTGTAAGAGCCACTCTAGTGGGTAAAAAGGAACTTTCCTGGGCATGGCACAGCTATGGAGAGCATACAGTAGTTTACACCTAACCCTAACCCTAACCCTGGTTGTGCAAAAATCTGTGCTCTTAGTACTCATAGACTAGATAATTGTTCATAGTGCTCAACTCCTTGCAGAATTATAAGCTACTGCTAGATTCTGGGGCAAAAGTAATCACTTGCTCAGTTTCATACCAAAAAATAGCTTCAGGCTCAGGTTCATCGTTACAAATTCATGGACATAAGGAATGACTTAAGGGGCTGGAGAGATGGCTCAGAGGTTAAGAGCACTGTCCGCTTTTCCAAGGTCCTGAGTTCAATTCCCAGCAACCACATGGTAGCTCACAACCATCTGTAACAAGATCTGGTGTCCTCTTCTGAAATGCAAGTGTACATTTGGGTAGAACACTGTATACTTAATAAATAAATAAATCTTTTTCAGGAAGAAAAAAAGAATGAAATAATATAGGAAGGGCAAAAAACATACAAAAATATTTAAAAATCTTAGAACGTCAAGAAGAAACTTGTGCAAAAAGATTGGTGACAGAGATGAAACTGTGGTCAGAGAGGATGGGTGATACGAATAATCAGAACGCACTGTACAAGTATGGTACTGTCAAATAACAACTTTAACCAATAAAAATCGTTCATATGACATTTTGAGGGTAATGTGCATACTCATGTTAGCCTGACTTTACAGATTCCAAATGCTTTAGGAATGAATCATGAAAGCTACATCGCTGTGATTCTTAAAAGCACCATGCTCTACACAATCTTTTTAATTCCTTGACTAGTTGCCTATCTATTATAATGAACACATTTAACTGAAAGTGTTTAATTTTCTCGTGTTTCTCAATATCCTCTTGCATTATTGAATCACTTTCTGAGAAAAGTATTGCCCAATGTATTTATCCCCTTCATATATAGTCAACAAAACAGACACCATCTCTCCATTCGCACAAATTATTGATTTTTGTATCTTTTATTCTTTCTGACTACAGATTGTATGTAGATCAACATGTCATTCAATTAATTATATAACCACATCTGGCAATAAACCTAGGACTCAATTAAGAATGGATTTATAATCCTTATTTTCCACCCTCAACCTTCCAATTTCTGAGAATATCAGACTATGCTAGCATTCAATACTTGAAAATATAATTTTCGAAGAAAACTGTGGGTCTCAGTTACCTTCTCAATGATATCTTGAATTTTATGGGTTTTGCTAATATTTTTTCTTTGATTGGTGCACAGAAAATATCCCCTAGAAAGCCTGAAGATAGTGGTAAGGATTCATCTTTCATGAAGAGAACTGGATTTAAAGTTATTGGGATCCACAAGTCTGTTTTCCCCTTGTAAAGAATTCTAAAGTCCTCATTCCCCCATCCAAATGAAATAACAGAATTGACTCAACTCACCTAAATACAGAAGGCCCTGGGTGATGCATTTACTTAAGAATTCTGTTAGGATTAGTGAGAGACAAAATCTTCTTGCTTACTAGATAATAAATAGAATTAGTTCTGGAAGAATTTTCATCAGCAAAATATTTAGTGAGTGTTTTAAATGAAGTTTAGCCTCTCAGAGGAATTCAAATTTCAAGACAAAACATTACACTTAAAAGTTAAATACTGCTGCCTAATTTAACATAAATACATGTCCTCGAGGCATTGGGTACCAGGACACGTGGGATTTTCAAAGAAAAAAAATTGCCTGGGGGAAAAATTTGAACAATTATAAGTAACATCATCCAATCTGGTTGTATGTTACATCTCTAAAGCTCTGGGGCTTCATACTATCAACTGTACTCTGAAATCACAATGAATACATATTAATATATGGATGTAATGTATACAGATGAATATAATGAATATAAATGAAGAAATATATGAGGAAAATATGTAATAACAGTGGTTTAAGGAAAATAGTTTATATATTATAATATAAATTATATATAATACACATTATATATTATATCATATTATTACACTTAGCTGTGCATGGCATTTAGCTCTTCCTGAAATTATCTTATGAGATCTCCTGCAAGTATGCAGCTATGAGGACTCATCAAAATCTATAATAACATGATACCATACATTTTAAATTTTTTATTCATTTATTTATATGTATGAATGTTTTGCCTGTATATATTCCTGTGCAACCTATATATGGCTGGTACCCAAGAAGATCAAAATAGGTCTACAGATTCCTTGGAAACGGAGTGACAAACGACTTGTAAGCAGCAGGTTGTAGCTGGGTATTGAACCTAGGTCCTCAGCAGGAACAGCTGGTGCTCTTAAACAATGAACCATCTCTCCAACCTTCCACCCACCTTTTTTATGTGTGATATATGTAAAAGAAACTTTTATTTGCCCGTATTGCTAGTGCCTAGGTTCGGCCTAGTCCTGCAACTTATAACTTCCATACAATCTAACCTAGGCCTAGAATGTTTTCAGCCTCTGAGACTCACTGGTAAATAGCCTCACATTTTCTTCTGAGGCATGGCAGGAGTGGTTCACCTCAGCTGTTCTGGCTGTAAATCTTCTCACAGCTGACATATTCAATTTACCTTTCCTTTTGGCCTCTGAGTTGCTCTGCTTGGCCTCAACTAACTCCAGAAATCTTTGATAATTTTTGACTCCTTCTCATTCTCCGGCTCATTAGGTCTTCACCTGAGTTTTCTCTCTGCAACTGACTCTATTACTATCCTGGTAACACTCTCTCTCTCTCTCTCTCTCTCTCTCTCTCTCTCTCTCTCTCTCTCTGTCTCTCTGTGTGTGTGTCTTTCTCCTATTCTCCTCTCCTACCTCCCCTCACCCCCTCCCTCACCTCCTCCCCCCTCCCTCACCCCCTCCCCCTCCCTCCCTCCCTGCCCTCCTCCCTCCCTCCCTCCCTCCATCCCCCCCTCCCCCCCTCCCTCCCTCCCCTCCCTCCCTCCCCTCCTCCCTCCCTCCCTCCCACCCTCCCTCCTGCCTTCTTGTCTATATGCATTGCTCCTTAAGTAGCTTCCCTTTCCTCCCTCTTCTCTTGAGAGTTGGGGGTATCCTAATCTGTCAAGGCTTTCTCTGATTTGTCGCTATTCTGGCCATCAAACATCACTATCAAATATGAGTTAATCTGGTATCTGTTCGCTTTTTGAAAGTGTTTATCTCTTGTAGCAGTTCCCTGGTAAACTTTTTAAAGTTACTTTTGTATACCATCATATACTCTGCAAATAATGATACTTTGACTTCTCCCTTTGCAATTTAACCCACTTGATCTCTTGCAGTTGTCTTAATTCTCTAGCAAAAAGTTCAAGTACAATAGTAAGTCAAACTGGAGAAAATTGCTTTGGGTTTCTCCCCATTAAATTTTATGTTTGCTATAGGCACTCTGTGAATTATGTTTATGTGTATCTCTTGTACCCTTCATCTCTCAAGTGCTTTTATCATAAAGAGGTATTAGATTTTGCCTGATTTTCTTATGTTGACACATCCCTGCATCTCCAGAATGAAGCCTACTTGAACACAGTGGATGGCTTATTGGATTCAGTTTGCAAGTATTTTATGGCGTATGTTTGTACATATCCACATAAGGGAAATTTGTATTTCTTTTTTTATTAAGCCTTTATGTGGCTTGAGTATCAGTGTAGCTATTTCCACATGGAATGAATTGTTCAATGTTTCTTCTCTGTGTATTTTGGGGTATAAATTCTCAAGTATTGGCTTTAAGTCTTCTTTGAAAGTCTGACAGAATTCTGCAATAAAACTTGCTTGGGTCTTTTAGTATTTCTTGACATCTATTCCTTGGATGTGCTTACTTCTTTTTCTTCTAGAGCTTTCAGGTGTTCTGAGAAGTTGTTAGTCTGAGATGTCTCCAATTTCTTTATGTAGGCCTTTAGTGTAATGAATTTTCCTTTTAGCACAGCTTTCATTGTTTCCTATGTTTGGGTATTTGATCTATTAATTTTCATTAAATTCTAGACTGATTTCTTTCTTTATTTCTGTTATGAAACACTTTTAATTCCGTAAAGACTGGTTCAGTTACCATGAATTGTAATTTTTCTATTTTTGTAGTTCTTGGTATCATGCATTAACCCATGGTGGTCTGAGAGGATTAAGAGAGTTATTTCAACTTCCTTGTATTTGCTTAGATTTGCTTCATATTTCAGTTTATGGTCAATTTTGGAGAAGGTTGCATGAAGTGCACAGGTATATTCTTTTATGTTTTGGTGAAATATTCTGAACATTTCTGTTTAGACCATTTGGTTTATAACATCTGGTTCACTACAGTACTTCTTTGTTTGGTTTTCATCTAGATGACAAAATGACATTGGTGAGGGTGGGATACTGAAGTCTTTCATTATCAATGTGTGGGGGTCAATTTGTGATTTAAGCTGTTGTACTGGTTTTTATACAAACTTTACATTCCTTCTGTTTGGGGTATACATGTCAAGAACTGGAATGTCATTTTGGTGGACTTTTCTGTCTATGAATATGTAGTGACCTTTCCATTTATTTTAGTTGGTCTCAGTTTTGAAGTCTGTTTTGATAGATATCAGAGTAGCTTTCTTCGTAGGTCAATTTAATTGTTATTCTCTTTTTACACAATGTAACCTGAGGTAATGCGTATCTTTGATGTTGAGATGTGTTTTGGGGAAGCAATAAAAGGATGAATCCTGTTTTCACATCTATTCTGTTAGTTTGTGTATTTAATTGGATAATTGAGACCTTTGATATTGAGAGACATCGTGGACCAATGAATATGAAATTCTTATTCTATCCTACCTTTGTGATTTAATTTGAGAACTAAAAGGATAACTCATAGAAATCTACAGGAAATTAGACTATGAATTTAGAGTCATCTAATTTCTGTGCTTCTCCATCCATCAAGGACCAGTAGCCACAATGCTCACGCATGAGCCAGGATTGAAGAAAATTATCAAACTGGACCCATAATAAAGTCCAGCATTGCTACTGAAAACCTTCTCAGTAAACCAACTCCTAATTTAACTTTTCACTTGCTGAGCTTAATTACCTCTGCTTGCATGGGTGTGCGTAAACAAGATTTTACTGGATCATGGACATGTTAGTACTTACACTGCTAAAGAAAATGACATACTTTCATTAGTTTCCAAAAACTGTCCATAATCTACCTCCCCTCATAAATAATGAAAGAGTTAAGGATCCTGTGCTGGTCTCCCGCAAATAACCAGAGATGCAGTGTGTTCATAAGTACAAATCCTATGTCATGGCCAGAGGCATGGTTTCACAGCATTCCCTCAGTCTCTCCCTCTTGCGTCCTTTCCATCTCTTCTTCCACAATGTGCCTTGAGCTTCAGGAGGGGAGGTGTTATGTTTAGTGATTAAACACTTCACAGTCACAAACATCCTCTCCATTTAAATAAAGAGTCAGGTTCTGCAATGACTGTTGCCCACTACAAAGACTCTTCACTGTTAATCGCAGAGAGGAGAACTAATCCTCCATGACCACCAATTCAGAGAGAGGATTTTGACATGATCCTGAGATTTGCATTTAATAATAATTGTCTTCTGACAGTCTTGTTATTTAGGCATGTGGATATGATTTTATACATCCTTTTTTAGTAAATCAAAGTTTTTTTCTTAATGTTCTAATAAACATATTAAATAGAATGCTTCCATAGAAAATAACCTGCATTCTTAGTTTGGTAAACCCTAGCTCCACACTTTGCTTCCCCAAACCATTCCATCTTTCAAGTCTGATATTCCTTCTTGCTACTTTCATACCATATATGTTATGCTGTCCCCACTACCGTTAGGCCTCTTTCATCTCTCCTTTTCTAGTGACTTTTTTTCTTGTTATAGCCTTGACAGGCACTCCGATTTTTAAAACTAGTCTGCAATTGGAAGAAAGAAGAGATCTGCCTTTACTGGAAAACACAGGGCATTTATTTATCTGGTGAGTGATGTCTTTTAATATGATTTTCTTATTTTCAACAACTTTTTTCTATTAGTTTCAGATTTTTAGTTTTATTTACAGATGAGTGAAATTCTATTGTATATATTTAACACAGTTTCCTCATCTTTAAATGGACTGTTGGACACCTAGAGATGCTCCATACTCTGCCTCTTTGAGCTAGAGAAGCGTTGAGAACAGATGAGTTAAGCTTTCTGTAGGGGATATAGAGTTCAGACTACACTCACAAGTGGCATATCTGGCTCATAAAAAAAATTATATTTCTAATATTACCTCAAAATCCCACACTGAAATCTGCAAAACTGCATATATGTCCTTCAGTACTGAATAAATGTTCCTTTTCCCCTGTTGTCATATAAGCATTGATTGTCATTTGGTGTTTGAATTAATGATTTGGGCTGGAGTGAGAGGGAATCTAAGAGCTTTTCACCTTTTTTTGATGTCTGAGAGTATTGAATATGTTGAAAAACTACTTATCAGTATCTCCTATGGCGTTTTGATAACTCTCCACTGAGAAGTTTGTTTCACTTCATTTTATATTCTAAATATTAATACTCTGGCACAGATATGTTAGTCACAGACTAATGTTAGGACTTTAAGTCTGGGGCCATCCCTCACCAAAGTACAATGGGCAGTGAGGGACCTAGCTATTTAAATTCATATTTGTAGAATGGTCTCAAATCCATTTACTGTTTTCTTTTGTTTGATAAAATGGACCTTAATAATGGGGTATATGAATGATATTTAATAGATTGAAATAAGATAAATTATTGGAAAGTCTCTGTAGAATCAGTTGGTAAATGTAATATCAATAGCAATGCAGAAAATCCAGTGGAAAGGTTTAACATTCAATAAGAACCATCCAAAAGTTGAAAGCATTCAAATATATGTAAATCACTTAAATTTTTTGGTAAAACATTTGAACATAGACAATTCTATGTTATATATTGCAAAGTAATGATGTTATCAATAAATGATAAACTTTTAAAAAGAAAATATTTTATTAATATTAAATAGGTAGCATTTTCTCCTAAATAAACATTTTGAATATAATTTTACATATGGCTTTCCTGATTGCCCTCTAAGCATTCTTACGTATATAGTTTAATACAAACAAATAAAGTCCATATGCAAAAAGAAAGTGGCCAATGTTAACTATTTACTTAAACTAGTCACAGTTGATGACTCAAAACACTGCAAGTTGTGGGTAATATTCTTATTCTATCCAAGCTGAATGTTTTACTCTGAGTGCCAAAATGACAACTTTTAAAAATCTAACAGGAAATTGAAGTATGCCTTTAGAATCAATCTTATTAATGTGATTCTGCATCCAACAAAGGCCTATAGGCAAAAGGCTCAAGAAGACCCAAAAACTGGAAAATTCATTAAAAAGTGCACCATAATAAAGTGCAAACAGCTCAAAGGACAACATTGGAACTACCTCAGCAATCTTAGTACTTAGGGCTGCTTATGTTAATAAAATACTTAACATTCTTTACCATTAGTGACTGTTCATTTTCATCAGCTACTAAGAGATGCATGTGTGTGTATGTGTATTATATCAGCACACTGAGTATTAATTTCTACTGGTACAGAAGTGATCTATATTTTCCAAAACATTTATTATAAACTATCCAAATAAAAGTCCCAATAAGCAAGTATAGAGGTAAAGCTCCATTGAAATATTGGCATATACCTTATATGTATATTGATGAAAAAACCATGACTGCTAACAACTAATCAGACAAACATAAACTGTACCATGAAATATAATTTTTCCATGCCTGATTCCAACCTCTATAAGATGGAAAGAAGCTGGATATAGTGGTGAATCTTTTTAATCCCAATAGCTGCAAAGCTATCAGGGTATAATGATATGCTATCCCAAAATGGAAAAACCAAAAAAATGCTAGAAATTAGACTCTTTTGTATGTTCTTATTAAAATATATCCAATGAAAAAGTAGACAATGTACAGTTAAATATAAAAACTTGTCCATAGTTAGAAATTCCTAATTACTAGCTCCCAGAATAAAACATCAAATAACTTTCCTTTATGAACTTATACAAATTATCTAAAATCCTTCATAAATTTTGAAATATAAATTATACTAAAAATCTTCCTTAGCATAATACTTAAGCATTTTCAGGAAAGTTACTGCATGAAGTATTTAATTCAAATAATAGTAGTATGAGCCTATAATAATATTTACAATTTACTAGCATGAAACTACAATTGGAGTGAGCTGTTATTGAAACATTTTATTAAAAGAAATTAAGAAATGGGTCTGTGTATCTTCCAGAAACATAGCCACTACTCTGAAATATATACATAACTGTTCAGGAACTGCATTTTACTATGAGAAATGAGAGCTTAGTAGCTTCCTAACTGCATCTTTCACATCTTTGTTCCTGAGGCTGTATATCATGGGGTTCAGCATGGGTATGATGAT
>CAJRSG010021677.1:0-13590 GCA_907169655.1 Acomys percivali | reverse complement strand
TGGTTTTCTTCTCATGAAGTGGACCTTAAGTCAAATCAGACATTGATTCACAACTTCCAAAAGTTCTATGACACCAGCGCCCTATCGTATTTTGCAGGCAGAGCAGATCGTAGGTTAAAGATTTTGTGGCTGGATTTGTGTACACATTTCTCTTTTGGCAGTCCACAAAAGAGACTGCCAGTTGAGACTCCATATCTACCATTATTAGACGGCTTCATTTGGATGATCTTTATATATGTTAGGAAGTTTCCACTGCAGTAGGTTTTTATATTTTACATCAAATGCTCCTAAATACCACCTATCTCCTCCTGCATGTTCTCCCTGAACACTACCTGCCCTCCTGCTCCAGGCCTGATACTCTAGTTCTTCATTGGACTCTAGTCAGGCCTCAAACTATATTTAATTTTATGGAGTATAGTTAAGAATACTGTTGGTCTTCCAGACGACCTAGGTTCAAATCCCAGCACCAACAATGCTAGCTCACAACTGTCTACAACTCCAGTTATAGGGGATCTGGCACCCTCACACAGACATACAAGCAGACAAAACACCAATGCACATAAAAATAAAGATGTGACTGTTAATGGATCTAGTGGAACCCTGCAAGTTTGTCAGCTATTGAAATCAGTTAAGACAAAAATATTTTTAATAAGTAAACTCATTAAATTTTTGAGTTTATTACCCTTCCTTTTTCCAAACCCTAGAATTTATTCTTCATGGAAGGTTTCTATTTTTTAATATATCACATAGTTAAAATCAAAAGAAAAGTATCTGTCTTTAACACTTCTTGATTTTCAAGTACTTTCAATTATAAAGACTTTTTAACTGAAATGACATAATAATTTCTATCATAAAATTAAACTTTAATTGATTAGGATGTTATTTCTAAATGAAATGGTATAGATTTCCATTACTTCATATGTTCATAGATGAACAATGTTATTTTTTATTTTATTTTATTAATTTATTCTTGTTACATCTCAATGGTTATCCCATCCCTTGTCTCCTCCCATTCTTCCCTCCCTCCCATTTTCCCCTTATTCCCCTCCCCTATGACTGTTCCTGAGAAGGATTACCTCCCCCTGTATAGGGTATCAAGTCTCTTCTCGGTGACCTGCTGTCTTTCCTCTGAGTGCCACCAGGTCTCCCCCTCCAGGGGACATAGTCAAATGTGAGGAACCAGAGTACGTGAGAAAGTCATATCCCACTCTCCACTCAAGTGTGGAAAATGTTCTGTCCATTGGTTAGATCTGGGTAGGGGTTTAAAGTTTACTGCCTGTATTGTCCTTGGCTGTTGCCTTAGTTTGAGCGGGACTCCTTGGCCCAAATCTGCCTATCATAATGTTCTACTTGTAGGTTTCTAGGACCCACTGGATCCTTCTACATTGCTATTCTCACATGGTTCTCTCATCTAGAGTCCCAATAGGATGTTCTCCCCTCTGTCTCAGTTTCCTGGTAAGTGAAGGCTTTCGTGGGATATGCCCCTTGGGCTAGTAGGCAGATATAAGTGAGTATATTCCATTTGAGTCTTTCTGCTTCTGGGTTAACTCACTCATTATGATCATTTCTAGCTCAATCCATTTATCCATAAATTTCAGGATTCCTTGTTTTTAATAGCTGAGTAGTATTCCGTAGTGTATATGTACCACAGTTTCTTTATCCATTCTTCTACTGAGGGACATTTAGGGCCCATGTGGAGAACCACAGATAGTGCCCACGAAGACGCGCCTGGCCAGTGCTCAACGAAGATGGCACCTGGAAGCTTGCCAAGTACAATGACTTGATAAAATCCACTTCCTGCTTCTTCCCTGGAGCAATGTGCCCTTGAGTGAGCCCCTTATGCGCATGCCTGAAGGCATAGCGTGAGGTGGCGTGATCCACATGCACCAACCAAGAGTGACAACGTGGCAGTCTCTGATAGGACCAGGCACACTATAAAGGTTCTGTGGGCGCTTTCCCTGGGGTCACTTCGGTAATCAGGGTCCCTGAATAAACTGCTGCAAGAAGAGTTCCAGGTGTTGGTGTCTTTCCTGCTGGTCGGGGGCGGCATCGTCATGCCCAGAGACTCTAGTAGAGCTTTTGGCACAGTCCCGATGAACAATGTTATGATTACACATTTCACCATCTGTTTCTTAAAGGTAATGAAATATTTGTAACATAAATTTAGAATTTCTAAAATTATATGGCAAAACAAGCATTATTATACGTCAAAATTAAGTTTAATTACCTACCTGTAATTAAAAAATATTTTTAAATTAAAAAAATTTCCGTAATCAAGACTTATCAAATAAGTTTTGATATTTTGTCACTTTATTTACTTATCACACTAAAATCAAATAAAACTGGGAAAATGTACTTTTAACTGAGAGTGGTTCTACTTAAGATTTTGAAAATTTATTCATGAATTTAAAAACGTAAATCTAGGCCCACTTTAATTTTACAAAGTATTCTTATATGTCTTCAATGATATAGAATTTGATCTAGAATTTCATTTTTTCACCCTTACAACAATGATAAAAGCAGAAAAACTTTCTTAGCGACATTTTTCTGGCATTCATTAAAGTTGAGTTTCTCAGAAAATAAAATAACTTTAAATCTAAGCTATACAAGCTACTAAAGATAGATGGGTAGTTTTTTCACTGTAAATCCATGAGGTGACCTGAAGGTAGAAGCAGATAACTTTGAAGCTAATGACCATTAAGTTGCAAATTTCCTCCATTGAACAGTAGTAGTGTAAAATTGCTTGAAGCTTCTTTTGACTGTAGCTTATTCTACGAGAAGAAATGAAGATATATTGCAAATACAAAGCTTTTCTAGGCAAGCATTGGAAGCATATTGCCTAAAGCAATTTCACAAGAAACAGAACTTGTAATCTAAGGCTGAAGCAAATATTTATGGTTTTTTCCTTATTATAAATGAATATTTACATTTATTTCTAATTCTGTACTCAAAGATTTGTCTTTCATCTTAGAACAGAGTTTTTACTATTTATATGCTTCAGTATGGAATTTCCAATGCATGGTGTTCTTTTTGCTCAATATTTTAAACTGAAGACTAATGGACAGTCACAAAAGGTGGGATTAGTGAGAAGGAATCCTTTATTTTAATTTAAGTTACAGATAACTAGCCAGAAAAAGATAGATGATGCATCATGATATTTGAACATTATCTCAAGTCCAAAAAACCATTAATAATTGTAAATTCTCAGAAGGGATATACTAGAACAGCCTTGGCTATTTATATACAATTTGTGGATTTTTTTTTTAGTGGGTATGAGTACCAATTTTTACATAGGACTATTTTGTTCAAAATAATAATAATTTCCAGATGAATATTAGTGTGGTTCAGCTTTTTAATGCTACCCTAATAGGCACAGAACATATTGTTTGTCCTTTTTATCATATATATTCTTGTTTGTGTTCAATTGTGAATACTTTTTATTGACATTTTATTCTGTTTCTAGTCATCAGAAATACAATTGTTTCTTTTATTTGCATTCATATTTTTACTTCTAAGTGAAAATACCTAGAATGATGTACAGGGCAAATCACTTATACAGACTGTAGCAAATCCAAGGTGGTCACTAGTCTATCCTTTCCTACCAAGCAAATGTTAAAGTGAACAAATTACCTAGATTCTATTGCAGTTGTCAGGAATATGGCAAAAGGTCCTCCATTAATTTATCTTTATCCTGAGCTTCCAATTGCTGCACAGTCTGCGGAGTGGAAGAGAGACTTCTTTGAACCAAAATAGAAGCTATCTTTCCTTTTGCCTTAAAATATTTATGAAAATGCCTAATTTTGGAAAATGACAATGAGTATTCCTAATTTCTGCATATATGATGGTATGTACATATAATGATAATATGATGCATATTCATGACGTTAAGTGACACTTTGTGTACTTCTTTACAAATTTAATTTTTCAAAGTATGGGAATGTATCTTTTCATTGTAGTCCTTGTGAAATACATATTAGATATTTTCTTATTAGTAGATATTTATTGGCTTATATGGAAAAATACAGAGTTGGCTTCAAATGTAGTAAATAACCCACTGGACAAAATGTCCTCATTCCTGTCCCAGAGGGAAGTCTGCCTAAAAATGGGCAAGCTTAGATGCAGGTAGAGTCAAAGGCCAAACTCTACCAAGACAGAGTAAGCAAGTCCTCAATAGTTCCTGCCTATCAAATATGTCTGGCAGTGATAATGGGCGGGAAGGCCAAAGATCATGCTCCAACATTACAGAGATTGTTGGGTGAGTATTCAGGCAGTAAGCTCTCTCAGTAATTTTTTTTTTTCATTTTGGACGCTGCAAACTGGTTCCCTCATGCATTTATGTTTTATTCCTTCTCAAGTCTCTGATGAAGTTGAAGACCATCAAGTTTAGTCTTACAATCAAGTATACTTCATTAGAGGATAAGATATTTTTAGATCAAGATAGACGATTTAAATTAATAGAGATGAGATATGATAGATACTGACTTTCATTCAGAAATTTAGACCCAACAAGGTAGGAAAGAAGTTTATTTCAAGCTTGACAAATACAAACAGCCAAATCACTATGAATGTAATATTCATATAACTCATGATTGTCTCATGGTTCTACCTGCTGAATGTAGTTTATCTTATTTGTGTGTAATAATATAAATGCATATGTTAACAAAGAAGCATAATAAAATAATTAAAAACAACAAACAAACAAACATACAATCAAAGAGTAATTTCTTTTCTCTACCTGTGCTTCATTGTGTTTGGTTCCTCGCCTTCTTAGTTCTCAGAATGCACTGTCCAACAGCATTCCCCTGTAACTAGCTGGGTTTTCACAAATAACTGAGAATACATGGCTTTTGTCTTTCTGCATATAGTTTGTTTCATTTAACACAATGTCTTCAGCTGCACCAAATTGCCAAAAATAACATGATTTCTTTCTTACTATTGATTTATCTCCCATTGTGAATATATAACACTTTCTTAAAGCTCAAAATATATTTTATTACTAATCTCAGAGTTCACATCATTTTCACGAAAGAGAATGCATGACTTAGCAAAATAAAATAACCTTGCAAAGTGAAAAACTGTTCAGTGGAGACTCAAAGCTATTGAAAGTATTTAGAGTACCCTTCCTCTATGTGACTACAACATAAATGGTGAGAACATCTATTAATCATTTATATTGCTGTTACCCAATATTCATTACAGTTAATTAAACATTTTCAACAATCTTATCATCAATGGAACATGTATGTATACTCATGTTCCACAGCTGAGATTTGTATATAACACTTTTTCTTTAGTCATTATCAACTGAATCAGGGATGATTCCATATTTAGATATAGAAAAATATTACAATGATTATAGCAGCTAATGCATTCTTTTTTTCTATAAAAATGATTTCACCTACTAGGCTTTAGTCCAAAATGTGTGATTTCTGAATAAAATGCATAATGTATTTAATAACAGCTGTATTAATTTCCAACAGTTCATAGGACTGTTCTTCATATCCCCTCACTAACTTCATAGTTTTTGTTGTTTCATAATAGATATTATTACAAAAAATGGATGTTACCTAATTATGGAATTGATTTTCATTTTATTTTTATACTAATTAATTTAAGCATTTTTCACATTTTAACTTACATGTATTCTTTTGTTCATGTATTTATCTCATTTTAATTGGTTTATATGTTTTGGTATAAAAGTATTCTGAATATTAAATATTTATCATCTGAATACTTTGGAAATATGGTCTCCAGTTTTAGAGGCTGTTTTTATTGTATAAATCCCTTTGCTATGCGGATGTTTCTAATTTGATATAATCTCATTTATTTCATTTTGTTTTCCATGACTTTGATGTTCTGTTTAAAATTAATCTTATCTACACTAATATGTTAAAATGCTTTTATATCTTTTTGTAATGATTTTATCATTTTCATACTCTAAGTTACATCTTTGATAAATTTTAAATTAAGTTTTGTATAAAGTTAAAAGGACTTTAATTTAATTTTTGACACATTAATATATAGTTTTACCTCCATTAATAATTGGAAAGACTTTACTCCAGCATATTTTGTGGCATATTTTAAATATCCAACTGGCTATTGAAAGTTCAGGTATTTTATTGATTCTCTACTGTACTTACAATGACATTAATATATATTAACTGAAGGGGTTAATTGTCTGCATATATATATGATATATATCCTGGATATCAGCAAACAAATCACTTTCAACTTGTTCTCCTTTATGACTAGCTACACATGCATAAAATATTAAATATAATTAAATCACAGATTTTGACTGGCCTTTTATATTATCAGCCATCCATATCTATTGGTTTCATATTTTGTAATTTTCAAAATGTTACAAATTATTTCTTCCAAATTTATTATGTTACTGAATATCATTTGAAGCTGTTATTATTCCCTTGATTTAATTTTGCTATTTGTACATCTTTATCATTCTCTATTCTCATGTTATTTGGGTTCCAATTAAAATTAATCTCAAAAATATATTTAATATTTAATCAGGTATGTCTTAAATACACAAGGTCACACAGTTCATGTATTCCTACCTGTACAAAAAATGTGTAAATGCAGAATGCTACATTAAAACATTTGATAAATGCAAGATTTTATTTTCTTTTTTTCCTTGGCACCAAGGGAAAAAGGAAGTTCTATGTTAGGATTGATGAAGCACCTAGTAATAGGCATTGATTTTTCTATAAACTCCTTCCTGGCATGAACAATTTGATGAGTAACCAGTGTCTAGAACTCAAATGGCATCAGGACATGGATAAAAGAACTTAACTTGATTACAACAGTATTCTGTAGAATATAATTTTATAGATACAAGGTTCTTAATAAACTATAATTAAATAAATAAATGAAGCACATGTTTCTTATCAAATTCAAACTTGAAAAAGAAAGAAAGAAAGAAAGAAAGAGAGAGAGAAAAGAAAAGAGCAGCATAGAAACCTTCCTCCCAAAGTTGATGGTATTGAGAGAACAGCATATAGAAATGATTTGTTGATTGTTTGTTTTATTTCCCTCAAATAAAGCCTTATCTTACCATCTCAGATAAATACTTCAAAACATACTATTACATTTTGAGTCTGAAATCACAATATCTTATAAAATTTCTTGCCAAATTGTTTCCATGTATGTTAAAAAGTATATAATTTCTCTAACAGATTCATGATGTGGCAAAAAAGGCCTAACGTGAAGATTGAAATTTTCTAGAAAAGCTCTTGAACTTTGTGGCTTAAAACTACACTTAGTAGCTCAGCAAACTCCTACAATTCTGTTCTCTAGTATTTTCTGTAAAAAATTTGGGGCCAGATGTAAATGTTGTTTTTATTTTCTCAAATGTAGGGATTAGATGAGAGCTGTACCTAAGCTACATGATCATACGGCTTGGGATAAACCCAGAGCATTTTTTCTTCATTGTACCTATCCCTAGGTCTGGAAGCTTCTAGCTTTCATACAGTTTAATCTTCTGTAACCCACACTTTGAAGGCTTACCTTCCAGTCTCCATCTTCCATGCCAAAAATGTTTCAGCCTCAATGAATCACTACTGAGTACATGTAACCCTTTCTAGCTCTTCTTAACTTTAACTGACTGGTTCAACTCAGTTGTTCTGGTCCAAACTCCTCCCCAAGGTGACTGATTCAACCTGACTTCTCTCTTGGCTTCTGAATAACTTGCTCTGCTTGGCCTCAAACTAACTCTGGCAATATGATCTAATCGTCTGGCCCTTCCTCATTCTGTCTTATTCTTTCTGCACCTCTCTCTGTACAACTGCCCAATAAGACTGCCCTACACTCCTAACTGAGCTAGTACTTCTCTTTCCCTTCCTGTGTCTCTCTTTCCTGTGCTGTTCTGAGGAGTGTTGGCTCTATCTATCTGACTCGTTCTGCTAAACCTTCCTGTGATTTGTCTCTTTGCTTCTCAAATAGACATCATTTTCAAGTGAGGCTGCTTCTTTCTATAGTCTAGCCTTACTTTCGTTATTTGGGATTAAAGGAGTGTACTAAAGCATGTGTGTACTCCAAACTGATCACACTGTAATCCAGGGTGTGTCTGCATTCTGCCCTGGTAACAAAGATTTAGAAGGTCTTTAGCTGTAATCTTTAGCTAGATAAGCCATGTTGTTAGATTAAAATTCCTCTACCACTTTCAGTACTACAAAGCTACTGTTGAGTAATAAGAAATTTGTTTCTATATAGGGGTAGTATAGAGAGATTACAGTCCAATCTCCAAATCAACAAAACCAATCATTATTAGCTGTTTGTTTCTTCACTTATTGATAACAATGACTCAATGAAATATATGTAATGTAAGCCATCTAGCAGAAATCTTTAAACAGTTATTAAAATTCTGTATGACATTAATACTTCAAACTGTAATCTGGAAATTAGTCTTATATAAAAATCTATGAGTAGAATTTTGAAAATATATCATAGCAAGCTAACATGTAAATTACTCATGATGAGAAAGAACTCATCTCTTACATAATGATGACCATGAATGAATGATCAATTACGAACAATTTCTAATGTTTAGTGGCTTGAAGGTATACTTTCATCATAATTTGTATTGTGATTGTGACATAATTCTTAGTTTTATAAAAACTAATAGGCATCCATTCTTTAATTGGCAAAAGAACGTGGGTAAATGAATTGATAGTGAATATGACTATGTCACATAGAGTTGAAATTTTATGTTTAATAGTGTCAGCAGTTTTAAATTTAATATTAAAGAATCATAGCGAGAAATAACTGTATTCATTTGATATAGCTTTATTTTTGATACTCATATTCAAGGAATAAATTTTTTTCTACGAAAATGACTTTAAAAGTCAAAAGTATTTTTTCAAAATGTTTGTCTATTGTATTATATGTTGAAGTTTACTCCTAGTATATCTGATTTTAAAGATTAAAACAACTATATCGATAAAAACAAGGAACCAGGTAGAATCACAAAATATATCTTAAAATTTAAATATGGAAAATAATGATGAGAAAAAAGAGATCCTAAAACACCATTGTGTGTTTCTTGAAAACCACAGAAATATTCAATTAATATTAACCTACCACCATAAACATAGGTCTGTGTTTTATAATGTACAGATTGGAAAGACCAGAAAGATTTATTTGACCTTCATATACTACTGTGGGGACTAGCACTTTTTTCCTGTGTAGTTACTGTATCGCACAATTTATGATTTACCTATAGCGTCAAAAACAGCTGAGAATAGGGGAGTGATATTTAGAACTGGACACATGCACCGAACCCTATAGCCTAGGGGTAAGAAGTGTATGAAAATTTATTCTGTATATTCACAGAATTACTTTTTTGAGGGGTGAGAGAGGCACATATATACAAAGCTGAGATGAATTTACATACCATATCAGTTATTTAAATTATCTAGAAATCTCATAAAAGATCACACTGTATTTTGGCTTCCAGACTTTGTTCTTGGCCAGTATTCTAAGAAGTCTGGGCCAATTTTCCTGTCTTTCACTCACTACCTTTCTGGTCTAGATAAGCAGGCAGAGGAGGAAGTGAGAGGAGATTTCACACTGCTAGCTCAGAGCTCCCAAGTTGTTCTGCTCAGGGTTATGGTCTTTTGGTGGCCATTTTGTACTGGAGTTACAGCACTTGTTCTGACATTGCCCTTTATTTTGTATTCTATTTGTTTTTTATGTGTCAGGCATGCATAACAAAAAATATCTTATTCTTAAAAGGTACATTTATTTTAATTTTGAGCACTTATAAACAGATAGTTTTGAAGTTTATTGGTGTCCATTTTTTCCTTTTTATGTTACATATTTGAGGTGGTATCATAGCATAATTTTCCCAATATAAGATCAAAAACTTCACTTCTGTCTTCTAGGTTTTCTTATTTTTAGGATTATGCAATCATTATACTTTTCTTAGTGCTGAGTGGTAACTCTTGAGAACTTTGATTTTCTTCTAAGTTTGGATATAAAGTTGCTTCTTAGTAGTTTTGAAAAGGGAATTCTTCACTGAAAATTATTTAATAATATTTTTAAAAATAGTAAAACTTCTCAACTACATATTTTGATTGGTCTTTCTACAATATTCTTAAACACAACAAAGTCTTCATTTGTAAGATAATTGCACATCTAAAAATAAGTCAGTTCAGGAAATCTTGACTTTCTCCCTCTTCTGTTGTTATACATACACCTAGTACTTTGAGAGACATATCAGTTTTATAATAACCTATTTTACTTTATAAACAAATATGCATAAAACCTCTTTTTGAATATAACTGTGTTCAATTAAAGTTACATGTTAATTTGCGGGAAATTAAATCTTTTTTTCTTTTTTTAATTAATTTATTCGTATTACATCTCGATTGTTAGCCCTTCCCCTGTTTCCTCCCATTCTTCCCTCCCTCCTACTTCCCACCTTCTCCCCTCCCCTATGTCTGTGATTGAGGGAGACCTCCTCCCCCTATATATGCTCTTAGATATCGAGTCTCTTCTTGGTAACTTGCTATACCTCCTCTGAGTGCCGTCAGGCCTCCCCATCCAGGAAGAGTGGTCAGAAAAGAGGCACCAGAGTTCCTGTGAGAGTCAGATCTCACTCTCCACTCAACGGTGGAGAATATCATGTTGGTCGGCTAGGTCTTGGTAGGGGTTCGAAGTTTATTGCCTATATTCTCCTTGGCTGGTGCCTTAGTTAGAGGAGGACCCCAGAGCCCAGATCTGCCTGTCATACAACAGGGACATATGCTCAACCATGTTCATAGCTGCTTTATACATAATAGCCAGAACATGGAAACAGCCTCAGTAGAAGAATGGATGAAGAAACTGTGGTACATTTACACTATGGAAACTACTCAGCTATTAAAAACAAGGAATTCCCGAAATTTGTGGACAAATGGATTGAGCTAGAAATTATTATTATGAGTGAGTTCACCCAGAAGCAAAAAGAGACAAACGGTATATGCTCACTTATATCAAAACACTACTCCAGGGGATATGTATCCTGAAAAACTTTACTTACCAGGAAAGTGGGTCAGAGGAGAGGACATCCTATTGAGACTTTAAGCGAGAGTAGCATGGAAGAATGGGGAAATAGTAGGAGCCACAGGGTCCTGGAAACCTACAGGAAATTAAATCTTAACACTGACCTTCCATTTCTTGAAATATATCTAAGTATTTTCTTGCCTATTAATATTTTTGGCTCTGTTTTGTAATTTTCATCCATTAGCATTTGATGAAATTTACAGCAGGAAACATAAATACTTTCTGTGAAGCAGGCCTCAAGTTGTTAAATTTATTCTGAAATATTTTACATATGATGATAGAAAATGAATTGCATTTATTTATCCAAATTTCCTATTTGGCTTGGTGCATACAAACACCTGGTAGTGAGTATTTTCTGCCTTACACTGTTATTTGTGAATTTTTTTATTAGGTTGCACAATTGGTAAATGTGCCAGAGTTTTCTTACCAAGTAATTATGTACAGCAATTGTTCTGCTCTCATATTTTATTCAGACTTTTCTGTGGCTCTACTGCAAAAGTTAAGACTTCCTTCTTTGACAATAACATGCTGAAGAGACCTAGGGGAGAGGGTCGATAGGTCGATAGTATGGCCACGTTCATCAGTTTGTATTTCCTCCATCAGTTAAGATCTAAAGCAAATGTCATGCAAAACCATTATACATGAATATCACATCATTGTAGACAAGTTCCTTGATACACTCAGAAAAAATCTGTTCCTTTCACTTTATAAGCATTATTATAAACTGCTTTCTCCTTTCCATCAGACTATTTCTTTGAAACAAAATCCCTGATTTCTGATACAGGTTTTGTTGTCTATGGCCCCTCTGCACTTAGTATTGCCTACATGAGCACACTTGGTGGCTTAATTGCCTTACCATGACAATGTACATGTCATGACTACTGTGGAATATGATGCCTCCTTCCCTAGTAACAGTTATAACTATTTAGGAAACGTGGACCTTTATGACCAGCCACACCACTCCTTCCTACCCACAGGTCACATTCAGGACTGAACGCTGATAGGCCACAGTTGTGAGTTCAGGCATGCATTAGAAAGTAGCTTTTTAGATCTGTCCTTTACATCCTCCAGCTAATAGGTTCTTTCTGTTCCATTTTCCACCATATGCCTTGAGCATTGGAAGGGGAGATATAGATGTCGTGTGTAGGCATGAGCACTCATGTCACTTACTCCTAGTACTGCACATGTGCCTCTGCGTTACCCTTTGCTCAGTTCAAGCAGAAGCTCCTCTGTCCAAGATTCTTAGTTGTGCTACTGACCTGTCAGTGTAAACATAAATGTTTAGAAGGCAGCTTGATATCATGTTCACATAGCAAAACTACACTAATTGTACTAATAGATTTAAACCAGGGCCTGTGACCTTCCCAGTCATGGGGGTTTGAGGGACTTTGCAGCACCCAACATGCACTTCTTGGTGAACTTTAAATCCAATCCTACTGCTTGGCCGACTTGTGTTGTGGCTAAACTCAAAAATAAGTTAAGATTCTCAATGAGTTGTTTTCCTCAACAACCTTCATAATATATTCACATACTGTAAAGCTAGACAACAGGGAGGAAACTTCCTGATTGGTTCTAGTTTGATTCCTCTATACCTTACACCCAAAGCAAGTGGTTTCTTCAACAACATGCCTTATTGTCTAAATTTAGTGGGAAACTAAGGACAACAGCAATAGCTTCTGTTGCTTGGCAGCCTCTGGGGCCTGACTGACCAACACCTCATAAAAATTATCCCACACTCAGCACTGGGGCATTTATTTAAAAACATATGGCTTGTAGGAGAATAATAATCTACACATGAAGTTTCAGTCTCTGAAAAATTTTTTTAAATTACTGTTTTAAAAGTAACTTTTAACATCATTAATGTTAGCTAACCTTTTCCATACCTGGTCTCTCCCATCATCCCGTCCCTACTTAATGTATAGTAAAATTCTTTACTTTTATAACACTTGTGTTCTATTATTCTTTCACTTTAAAGCCTTTCTCTAAAGACTGGGAGGGAAAACTATGGGAGCCAGAGAGACCAAGGACATCATAAGAACACTTCCCACAGACTAAACTAACTAGGGCTCATAGGGGCTCACAGAGACTAGAATGTCAAGTATGGACAGGTATGAGTCTTAGCCATGTTGTCTACATATACTTGATGGTTGTGTACTTGATCTTGTGTGACTCATAACAATGGAAGCAGAGACATGTCTGACACCTTAGTCTGCTCTTGGGAATCTTTTCTTTCTACTGCATTGCTTCATCCATCCTTGATGTTAGGGTACATGCCTAGCTTTATTGTAACTTGCTGTGCCCTGTTTGGTTAAAATCCATGGGAAACCTTTTCTTTTTTGAAGGGAAATTGAAGAGAAGTGGATCTGGGGGAGATGGTGGATAAAGGTGAAGAGGCGAGAGGAAAGAAAGAAAAACTATGCTTGGGATATAATATATGAGAGAATATATAAATAAGTTATAAATAAATAAATAAATAAATAAATAAATAAATAAATAAATAAATAAATAAACATTATCTGTAGTGTATTATCC
>CAJRSG010021656.1:0-14061 GCA_907169655.1 Acomys percivali | reverse complement strand
CACACACACACACACACACACACAAAGAAACAGAGATTGTTCCCTGAAATTCCAAAATTGCAATATTTGAAGAGTTTATGAGTGAAGAAATGTGACTTTTGGTTTAAAAAATTAAAAGTATATGGTGTAATCATATTTTATTTTGAAGAAATCACATTCATGAGCTCTTAAAATTCTCTGCAATCTCAATTGAAACAGAAATGTAAAGAGGAGAGAAATTCATCGTAGGTAAAATTAGTGGAAGCCGAGTGTGCAGAAAGTTGTGAGAAGACAAATTCATCTGAATAATTAATAGGATTTACTCTGTAAAATATAATTTAATTGGGGTAAGTTATTAAGATCATCTATTAACTTGCATTTCATCAAGATTTCCTACCTTAAAGTACTTAAAACTAGATTGAAGGCCATAGAATATTTTTTTATAAAAAAAAGCATTCCACCAAGCATATTCTTTTTAAAAAGCAATTTGGAGGTTGTAATTATACTACTTAAGTTTAGGTATGTGTTTGAGAAATACTCAATTCTGTAAGGATTGGAAAGCTACATTTTTTCCCTCTACATTTTTCCATTGTTTGATTTGTTAGTAAAACCATTCCATTAATTTAATATTGGCAGGAAGATTGCCTAACTTACCTAATGTGACAATCCTTTATACAAAAGGACACATCTTATATTTTATCCAGAGAATACAAATATGGTAAGTCCATGTTTATTCTGAAAGAACTTCACTCTTATTAACTCATTTCATGAATGCTCACCAGTTGATGTCGTTGATATTATGAAAATATAGACAGAAGAAGAAACATGTTGATTTTCATATAAGATGCTTTCTCTAACACTCTCAGTCCTGTTGAAACATTTTAATATATGAGATATGAAAGGTTAGTGTTAAAAGAAATGCTATTATCATATATATATATATTGATCATCTACATTGGTGTATAGTTTAAAAATTAATCTCATACTTTAAAAAAATTCTCTTTTTAAGTTTTTCCCAGACAGAGTTTTTCTGTTTAATAGGCCTGGCTGTCTTAGACTCACTTTGTAGACCAGGCTGGCCTCAAACTCACAGAGATTCACCTACCTCAGCCGCCTGAATGCAAGAATTAAAGGCTTGTACCACCATGCCCAGAAAACAATTCCTTTTTAACGTCTTCTTTATTATAATTTATTCAGAATACATCATGACTGATTGTTATTCCCTTTCTTGAATCTTCCTTTTCTCACCCAGAGGCAGTTCCTGCTCTCCCCTCAACCATGCGGAATGTGCTGTCCATTGACTAGGTCGAAAAAAACCTCTTAATACAAATATTTGTAACAATTGTATTTCAAAACTGTAAGCGGCCGTAAATCTATCAATAGTAAAAGATTCATAAGAGAAATTTGGTTGCTGTTAGTCTGAGGCCAATCTGTTCGACAAAGTGAGAGTCAAGAAGTGTCAAATGTACACAGGTAAACCCTGTAGGGTTTAGAAGGGTGAAGGGACAAAGAAAGGAAGGAAAATGAAGCATCTAGACACGTCCTTAACCATGTTCTTTTTATATCTAAACCTTGAACAATTTGCAATAATATGAATGATTGAATTAGTCTTGAGGTACACTGGTTGAAATAAGATTTTAAAATGCTGAGTATTTTATATATTCCTGAGTATATATCTTTCTTAAAAAACAAAACAAGCAAACAAACCAGACACCATAAAAATCTAGAATTGGAAAATATGTCATCGCCGTGTTAAATGTGCTCGATGTTGAGTGTCAGTCTGTGTGCCCGTTGGACAACAATATAAAGCATCCTTATAATAGCGGGAATGTTCTATTCTTCATTGTATAAAGATTCACATATTCATCTTTTGGTTGTACGTGATTGGCCCTCATGAGCTAATCTGCTGTAAGATTAATATCAATTGTGGCAGAGATGGTAGGTCGTGGTACATTTTTAAGTGTTATATTTGATTTGTATTGAATGAACGAAGAGAAAATGAACATAAGTAAATATTTTTGAATATATAAACATTAACTGATACATTCATAACGCAACGTTGTGTCTTTTGTCAGGTAGCGACATATTTGAAACAAGGTTGTAAGATATAATTATGAATTACGTAATACAGAGAAGAGATTCTGTTGTGATTTCCGAGGAAAACCCAGGCCTTCCTGCCAGCCATGTGCACCTTGGCTTGCAGCACCGCCCTCCCTCACCCACTGGAGCTCCTCCTCCGCCCATGGGCCTCTCCAGAGCCCAAAGATCCTGCCTTTCTGCATGGGTGGCAACCTAAGCCTGCATCCCCAAAGGCTTCCCACCTTCCAGTCTCGGGGACCCCAGGGACCCAGAAGCCTCTGCCTAAGTGAGCCATTTGGACCCTGCGCAGCCCCTGGACCGCTGCTCCTCCAGCAGGTAGGTGGTTCTGGTCCTCCGCGGTCCTCTCCTTGGCTTCTGCTCCTTGGATTCCGCTTCCGTTGAGCTATGACACTCTGGAAAGAAGTCCCCTCCTGACTAGGCTGTTGCCCTCAGGCTCAGACTCCTCGTTTTCCGCTGCAGCTGGGGCTTTCCTGATGCATGCTCTTTCTCCCTCCAGGTACTTCGAGTACATGTTTCTCAGCAGCCAGAACCGCTGGTGTTTTGGATTCGGGGAGGGAGACTGGGATTCACTGTATTGTTGGGCATAGCGTGATCTCTTTGTAAACCTGGCTGTCCTCAAACCCACAGAAATGTCTGCCTCTTGTGTGCTGGGAATAAAGGCTACAACACCAGGCTGGTTTTTTGTTTGATTTTGAGAGAAAACCTCACATGATCAAGGCTGACCATGAACTCCTGATCCTCCTATTCACATCCCAAGTACTAGGATACAGAGGCACACCAACGTATTTACCCCCACCCTTTAAACTTATTTTCTATTCTAATGATTAAGTTTACCTCTCTGTTACTCTGCTCTCCGGAACCACAGTGTAATAATGGATATAATAAGCTTTATACACAAAAGACTTATTTTGGCTTATAATTTTTCAGGTTTCAGATACACCGTGCTAGGAGCATGTAGTAATGCGAAAGCACAGCCTTCATGGTCAGGAAGGAAAAGAGAAAGAAGGACCTAGGCCTCACAGTCCCTTTCAGCGTCACACACTCATTGATCCAAGGATTTACCTTACCAGGTTCCTAATGTACCACCCTGGAGGCAATGTCATAGATTGCAGGTCATGGGAGGTTTTTTTAAGATCCAACCTATAGATTCAAACATGATTGTTGCTAAACTTAGATTTACAAGTTTTTACTTTACAGATTGTATTTTGAGGCTTTCAGTTTTCCTAGTAATGTATCTTATAGTTTTTGTTTTGTGATAAATCCCCCCATTCATTACACAGGCTTATTTTCTAATGCATTCCTGAATATAATGTTTTTATGTCTACCATAAAGTCCTTCTATTCTAATTCCAGTAGCTGAGACTACTGGGCTCATATGTTTGGGCATTTTGGATTATGTATGGAAAGGCTTGGGATTCTGTTATAGTACTCTTAGGACAGTAATGATTTGTGTTGTTGTTGTTGTTGTTAAATGGGCAATCATCTTGGCTAGAGTCAAAACTCCCACCTGTAATAGTTGCTGTTTCTGTTCTGTTCTTTAAGCCTTAGCTCTACTGGTTTGTATGTTACCATTGGTTAATGTGGATCCAGAGGTTTTGGCAGAATCTAGACATCTTCCTTTTCTAGTTTCCTCTGTTCAGTTTCTAGCTGTCTAGACTTTGTACACTGCTTTCTTCTTCAGGACCACTTACCATTCCTGAGTTTTAGCTATATAATCTACTAATTGTAGATTGCCATTCATTCCCTTTATTGTTATGGATGTGAAATAGGGTCTTGTGTTTTATCCTAGGGTGGTCTCCACCTCACTGTCCTACTTTATTGTCACAGCTACCATGCCAGATGTGCAATGCTGCTTTTCTTCTATTTCATGCTTTCTCTTCAATTTGTTGTTTTTGTTTTGTTGTTGTTGTTCTGTTTTAAGGGCTTCGTGTGTGTGTGTGTGTGTGTGTGTGTGTGTGTGTGTGTGTATTAGGTTTGGCCCATTAGAAATTGATTGATCATTATTGTCTTCATCAATTACCAGTCTGTTAGAGTTTGGCTTTACCAGTGTCTGTGTTTTTGTGACTAGTTTATTTGATACCTTTATGTGGAACATGGGGAAGGATTTCCTCCCTTTTGTTCCTTATTATGTATACATCTCATTTTGTTGATTCACCGGGTTACCTTTTATTTCTTTTGGTTTTGGTTTTTTGAGACAGGGTTTCTCTATGTAGGCCTGGCTGTCCTGGAACTTGCTCTGTCAATGAGGCTGGCCTCAAGCTCACAGAATCAACCCGCCAATGGTCCCTGAGTGCTAGGTTTAAAATTGTACACCACAAGACTTGGCTTATATTTTGTTTTAAAAATGAAATTTCCAGGATTGTGGAGGTTGTGCCATGAGTAAAATTCTTGGTGTGCAAGCGTGAGACCCTGAGTTCAGATTCCCTGTTTTCCAATAACAGTATGTGTTGTATCCCCAGGGCCGGGGTGCATTAAAACAGGCAGGGACTCTGATCAGGCAGCCTAGGTTCAGTGAGACAGAATTTCATGGAAGTAAAAAATGGAGAAAGTAAATAGTATTAATTATAAGTATGTTTTGATTATGACCGTTTTTTTTCCTTTAAAAATTATATATTCATTTTGTTTTCATGTAGCTCTACTGAATTTATACTTTCTAAAGGTGGTCATTGCATTAAAATTGCAAGATTGCTTCAGATACAACTCAGCATACACGTCAAGAATACATAAAACCCTGGATTCTTATCCCCATAGTGGATGATCTAGGCATGCCTAGTACATACATGTATAATGCAGCATTGAGGAGCAAGAAACAAGCATCAGAAGTTCATGATCAGGCTGGACTCTGTCTCAGTATCTTTGAGAAGCTGGTTAGTTTTATTGTATTTAATTAAAATGGATCTTGGCCTGATGGCACAGGCTTTTAAACCCAGCACTCAGTGAGGCAGAGGCAGACAAATCTCTGAGTTCAAGGCCTGCTGGGTCTTCAAAGCAAGGCCTGGACAGTCAAGACTACAGAAAGGAAACCTTTCTCGAAAAAATAAAAATAAAATAAAATACATATATAAATGGAAAAACAAGTGAAGTAAGGCCAGGCGCCTTTTCTTCCAGTAATACTTAGGAATAAATTGATTGCAAATGCAATGTTTCGTAATGTTCGTTAATCAGCTAATATTTTGGCCATGTAACACTTGTGCCTCGATACTAATAAATTAGAAAAAATACTGATAACTTTTATGTAAATATTGAAAATATAAAACCTTGAATGACAGATCATTGATACTGTTATATTTACTGTAAGAGAATAATAACCATATTTTGCTCTAAATGTTAAAAATTTTAAAGCTACACGTTCATTTTCTGCAAATAATGACAGTAATGTTTATTTGCCTAATTACACTGTTAAGTTCTAATTTTAGACAAACTCATAAAAGTCCTCATATAGATTATTGTCATGACATAATTAGGCAACTTCAGCCTAATCAAGCCTTAGTTACTTTGGTAGCAGGAAACTTTGTGACTTACATAAACAGTATAAGATTATATGCTAGAGGATCATATGATAAGCTAAAACATTTATTTTTTAGTTTTTATTTGGTGAAAAAAATCATACAGTTGGTTTCATGAATTGTAAAAGTGAGTTATACTATGGAAAATTGATTCTAGTACCTTCTTCAAGGCAAAAGGCTCTAAATTTTAACATTCTCCATATCTAATGGTGTTACCATGGAAATATTATACATTTTAAATATATTTATTATCATGTCTATGTGTGCTTTGACTTCTTGTGGGCCTGGTCCTCCACACATATGTCTGGTGTAATTTAATGGCTAGAAGAGTGTGTCAGCGCTGTACCCAGAGCTGCCTTACTCATTTCTAAGCCACACAGACATGGACAGACATATGTGTGCACGCACACACACACATACACACGCACACACACCCACACACACAGAGGCACACAGGCTACTCAGTTTCTCTGGGCTGTGATCAGGACATCAGGGACAGAGAGCCTTCCTTCCACATGTCCATTTTATTTATTGATGCCCTTCCCTGCCCTCCTGTGCTTCCCTTCATACCCTTCTATACTGCCTCGAGTTCTCTTGGGCTTTCCTTCTGTTTCTTATTCAAAGTGCGCTCTTCCCCTTTATTTTCTGTCTCTCTGTCTCTCTGTCTCTCTGTCTCTCTCTCTCTCTCTCTCTCTCTCTCTCTCTCTCAGCTGTGCTCAAGGTGGATCTCAGGAACCTGATCTGTCAGGAAAATTGTGATATCCCAGAACCCTTCAAGAGGTCTGTAAGGAACAATCATGGTCATATGCAACCTTGCTGTGTGCACCTAGTGGGTAGGAGCCCAAGGCAGTGTTGTATTCTTGGGTGAATCTCAAGAGTTGGGTGAATCTCAAGAGAAGCAGCCAGAGGAGGGTGTGTTCTGAAGGATTCCACAAAGAGACCAGGCAGTCAGCTTACCATCCAGGCCTGCTACATTTTGAAGCCTCTTCACGGTGATGCTCAGCATCCCTGTGGGCAACAAACTTCTGGATTCTCCTGACTGACTAGCTCACCTGGCCTAACAGGGAGAATAAGTTCACTGGTCGGCAAGGCCCCCTATCCTGTCCTGCCCTGCCCTGTCCAGGGATCACATGTGGAAAAATAGTGAAGTCACGGGTGCTGCAATGTGTGCCCTAGAAGATTGCAGGATGTGTGTTTGTGTGTGTGTGTGTGTGTGTGTGTGTGTGTGTGTGTGTGTGTGTTCTGGATGGGAAGCTAGGATGTGAGAGGCCAGAGGAAAGTCCATAGAGGACCCAGTGTGTAGCTATTATTATGGTGTTTAGGTCAGAGGTGATCATCAAAAGGACAGGATGGCATGTAGAGGAAGCGCTTTAGGGCTTCATAACCCTTTGGCCCAAGCGCAGAGTCTGCAGTTTTCCAGGGTGGCTGGGTTGAGTTTGTGAAGGTCCATGAGACCAGTTGAGTGACATGGGACCAGTTGAGTGACAACCATGTTGAAGGTGGCAGGAACCGTCCTTGGGGGTCACCTGCCAGCCTGGCATCTCTGAGAACTCAAAGCAGGCCCAATCCAGTTGGAACTCCCTTTGAAGCATCAGAGTGGATGCTTGCAGAAGGCTTCCAAGAGTGAGATAGTTGGGAATCGATGGCAATGGCAGGGCTGTCTTGAGGATGCTGAGAGAGTGGTCTTCTTCTAGGGGCCATCCTGGAAGATCTTGGCTGTGGGCAGCTGAGCCCTTGGAGACTCTCAATGCTACAGGAAGGAAGGCTTCCTGCTGGAGATTGACAAGCATTTGCCCAGTTGTCACATTCTATATGTTACTTGGTCCCTCACAGACCTATGTACCCTGGATACTGTGGCTGAAACCGTGTAGATCACAGATTGGAAAGGGAGAACTCAAGAGATAAGGAGCTACTAAGAGAGAGGGGGGGACAAGGATCAGTAGATGATGGGTGTATGTCTTTTTGAATGTTTTTGTATGTAGCCTATTGACTGGACCCATTTTCTCTAGGGAATAGTTGTCTGTGCCCTAAAGAGAAAGGATGATAGTGCCTGATGTAGTTATTTGGAGCCTGGGACTTTTGTTAGTGGACTGGAGAGATGACCCAGTGGCTAAGAAACTCTGCTCTTCCAGATGTCCTGAGTTTAATTTCACAGCAAACACTCAATGGCTCACAGTCATATATAATGGAATGCAGGCAGGTGCACATGGAAATAGGGGTTTCACACATAAAATAAGTAAAACCTCTAGGAAAAAATGGAGATGTGACAGAAGAACTCAGGAGTAGTAATATGCTTGGGTCCTCCTGGTGGGACAAGTGAAGATTGCTCCTTCTGCCTCCTTTCTAGGTGCCCTTTGGTCCACTTGAATCTCCCGAGAGAGCTGCAAGCTGCATCTGTGCTGAGCCCTGGACACGGGGAGGTAGGTGGGTGTCTTGGGAGGACACAGAAAGAAAGATCCATGTATGAGAAACACTTGGGGACTCTGGAGAAAGGAAGGGAAGAGTGTGACATGTCCCGAGCAGTACAGAGTGGGTAGGGTGGTCTGGGGCTGTGGGAGGGGTGGAGGCCTGAGCAGAAGAGAGAGATTGTGACAGACTTCCTGACAGCTCAGAATGGTTGCCTGGTTACCTTGTTGCCTTGCGCTGCCTAGTAGGTGGTTGGGTTGGGGGCTCAAGCCAGGGCCTGTTAGGCAAGTGAGCAGATTGGGATGGAACACTTCTTCTTTGGACATGTCCTTGTCCTCACATCAGCGGCATGGTTGATCTGGCTCTGCATCAGGATGGGAGATGTCTGCGGCCTTCATGGGGCATCTGCTGATGTTGATCCTCACCCCAGAGTTCAGGTGGCAGTGTACAGGAGGGAACACACCTGGGTCCACAGGCATGAACACCTGGGAAACGGGAGCCCTCACCAGTGCTCACAAGGAAGCCTGCCCTTTACCTAGTATCCAACAGGGAGCCTCCTACTGCCAGGTGAGAAGCCAGTGCTGGGCTCAGTGGGCCCTGAGGCACGTGGTCCTCTGCTTCATGGCATCTGTCAAAGTTCCCCTGTGCCCTTAACCGGGAATCTTTGTAGTGCCCATGGTCACAGGTGTCAGCACACCCAGGAGAAGAAGCCTGGCAACTATAGTGGTTACCAGAGTGGGTGACGTCATGCACAGAGCTGCTAGGTCTTCCAGGGTGCATGGCTATACTCTTGGTGTGTTTGTAAGGCTCCTCTCCTAGGGTCTAGATTGGACTGAGGGTTTCTGTTGAGTTCCCTGAGGGTAGCCTACAGGAACACGTCCTTTCAACCATTCCCCAGCCCACAAGCCCTTCAGGGGCTGTCGTGTGTCCTAAGTCGTGTGTGTGTGTCAGGGAGGTGCATTGTGTCCCAGGAGTCCTCCTGACCTGTGCCTGCCTCCTCCTTCACATCTTCCCTCTTTACCCTTTGTACCTCATCCTCCCATATACCTACCTCTCAAAACCCCCGTTGTCCCACCATGGATACATGCAGGCTCCCAAGCTCATACCCGCTTCTCTTTGGGAAATCCTGCAGCCTGCCCAGGAATGCATCTCAGGCCTGTCTAGGAATAAAGGCTTGATGGCCATGCTAGAGTCTTGTAACAGCCTGTTGCTTTTTTAGACTCTGCAAGGTCTGAGGGAGTGTGCCCATCACCTGCTGTTCCTTCCATCTCCTGTGCACTGCTCTGATCAAGATGAATTATTTTAATGATCTCTGCTTCAGTTCCCCTGCATGTCTACGGGTGGCAGTATGGGTCCTGATAAGGAGGTGCACTGTTTTGGATGGACAAGGGGCATGCAGTTCTTCTTAGCACTTCTTGGGTCAGGAGACATATAAGAAGAAGCAGGGTCATTGTAACCCATGGCCAATACCAAACACCACAGGGCCTAGCTACCAGAACTGTTCAAGCACAGCCTCCAGATCCTCTCTAGATGGCCATGTTGGCCAGGGTGACTGGACCTCTCCACACAGGACCTGCAGCAGGGGCTGCATCTGGGTTTATGTGGTAAACAGCTCCTGTCTGGTAGCCCTTGTTTGTGCGCAAGGCCACTCTTTCACCCCCAAATTTTGGTAGTGGAGTTTCCTGTCCAACCAGAGCTGGCTTAGCTCTCTTCTAGGACACACACACACATACACACACACACACTCACCGGCTACTCAGTTTCTCTGGACAGTGATCAGGATCTCAGAAACAGAAAGCCTTCCTGGCCAAACGTCCGTTTTATTTACTGAACCCATCCCCTGCCCTCCTCAATCTCTCTTAGTACCTCCTATTCAGTCCCCACTCTCTATCTTTCTATCGATCTATCTATATTGGAGCTGTGCTAAAAGTGGAGCTGGGTGACCCTGATCTGTACAGAAAGTAGTGATATCCCAGAACCATACAAGGCATGGAACAATATCAAGGTCATATGCAACCTTGCTGTGTGTACCTAGTAGGCCAGGACCCAAGGCAGTGTTGTGATTTTTGGTGAATCTTAACAGAAGCAGCCAGAAGAACTTGTGGACTGAAGGATGTTCTATAGATGCCAGGCAGTCAGCTTACCATCCAGGCCAGGTACACTATGAAGCCTCTTCACTTCGATGCCCAGCATCCATACAGGCAACATGTTGGTGGCTTCTGCTGACTGGTAGCTCACCTGGCCTACTAGGGATAAGAGGTTCAGGGCATGACAAGACCCCTATCCTGTCTTTCCCTGCCCTGTCCAGGGATCTCAAGTGGAAAAATAAAGAAGGCACTGGTGCCAGAGTCTGGGATCTTATAAGCCTGGGAGGTATGTGTGTGTGTGTGTGTGTTTGTGTGTGTGTGTGTGTGTGTGTGTTTGTGTGTGTGTGTGTGTGTTTGTGTGTGTGTGTCTATGTGTGTGTTGATTCTCTGTGTGTCTCCTGGAAGGGAATCAAGGATGTGAAAGTCCAGAGGCAAGTCCATAGAGGACCCAGTGTGTAGCAATTATTATGGTGTTTAGGTCAGAGGTGTTCGTCAGAAGGACGGGATGGCATGTAGAGAAGCACTTTAGGGCTGCATCTCTGTGGACCAAGCACAAGGTCTGCAGTTTTCCAGGGTGGCTGGGTTGAGCTCGTGAAGGTACATGAGACTTGGTGCTTGGGACCAGTTAAGTGACAACAATGTGGAAGGTGGCAGGACCCTTTCTTGGGTGTCCCCTGCCAGCCTGTCACCCCTGAGCATTCAGAGCAGGCCCAAGCCCCATGGAACTCCCTTTGGAGCATCAGAGTGGATGCTCTCAGCAGGCGTCCAAGAATGAGAATTAGAAAACAATGTCAGGGCTGTCTCGAGGATGCTGGGAGAGTGGTCTTCTCCTAGGGGCCATCCTGGAAGGTCTTAGCTAAGTGCAGCCAGTCCCCTGGAAACACTCAGTGCTACTGGAAGGAAGGCTTCCTGTTGGAGAGAGACAAGCATTTGCCCAGTGATCATATTCTGTATTTCACTTGGTCTCCTTGGTACTGCAGCTGAAATTGTGTGGATCACAGATGGAGAGAAAGAGGTGGAGTGAGGAGGAGCAAGAGATAGACAGCCAGACAGACAGACAGCCAGACAGACAGACAGACAGACAGACAACTGAGATAGAAATAGATACAGGCGGAGAAAGAGGAAGAGAGAGACAGGGATTGACAGAGGGAGGGAGAACGATTGTCTGTAGATGATCTGTGTTTGAATTTGTAGGTGTCTTTGTTTGCAGCCTGTAGACCAGACCCATCTTCTCTAGGGAGAAATAATTGTCTGTGCTATGGGTCTGGGCCCTAGAGAGAAAGGACGATAGTGCCTGGTGTAGTGTTTTTTTTTTTATGAGGAGTCTGAGACTTTTGTTTGTAGTGGACTGAGAGATGGTTCAGTGGCTAAGAGCACTGTCTGCTCTTTCAGAGGTCCTCACTTCAATTGCCAGCAAACGCTCGGTGGCTGATAGTCCTCTATACTGGAATGTGATGTCCTCTTCCAACAAGCTTGTGCACACATAGATAGGGCATTCACAAATAAAATGACTAAAGTCTTTTGGAAAAAAAGGGAGACGTGGTAGAAGGGGTCAGGATTGGGAAAGTGCTGGGCGATCCTGATGGGATAAGTGAAAATTGCTCCTTCTGCCTACTTTCTAAGTGCTTCTTGGTCCATTTGAATCTCCTGAGAGAACTGCAAGCCACATCTGTGCTGAGCCCTCAGCACGGGGAGGTATGTGGTGTCTTGGAAGGACGCAGAAAGGAAGATCCGTGTGTGAGAACCACTTGGGGACTCTGGAGGAAGGAAGGGAAGAGTGTGACGTGTCCTGGGTGGTGCTCAGTGTGTAGGGTGGAGTGTAGATGGGGATGGGGTGGAGGCCTGGGAAGAACAGACAGATTATGACTGGCTTCCTGGATGCTCAGAATGGTTGCCTGGTTGTCTGGCGCTGCCTAGTCGGTGGTTAAGGTTTGACGGTCCAAGCAGGGCCTAATATGCAAGTGAGCAGATTGGGACAGACCATTTTTTATTTTGAAAGGTCCCTTGTTCTCACGTCAGGGGTATGTTTGGCCTGGGTGTGCAGAATGATTGTAGATGTTTGCTGCCCCTGGGAGGCAGCGGAGGCTATGCTGTCATTGATCCTCCTTCCAGAATCTAGATGTTGAGGCACATGAAGGCTCAGGTATGGGTCCACAGGCATGAAGGCCTAGGAAACTGGTACCCTCAGCAGCAGGCACACAGCTGCCTGCCCCTTACCCAGCATCCTCTCTGGAGCCTCCTTTTTCTTCCTTCCTTCCTTCCTTTCATTCATTTAAAAAAAAAGATGAATTCATAAGTATTTTACCTGTATAGGTGCTTTACCCATATACTTATCTATGCATAATGTGTGCAAAGTCTGAAGAGGCCAGAAATGAGCATCTGATCTTGTGGCACTAGGGTTATAAATGGCTTTGAGCTACCATATGGGTAATGACACTCAAACCAGGGACCTCTGGGAGAGTAGTCAGTACTGCACATCTGTGTACACCTGTTCTCCAGAGGATACTACAGCACATTCCCAGTTCTGCTGTACACTGCCTATAATCTTATCCCTTGCTGATCTTTTCCCTTGGGAAAATTGAAGGTCTTTGCAAATCTGTACAGTAGTCTCCTATTGTTGAATGGGCAGGTATTTTTTTCACAAAGGACTGAATGAATATACTATTCATTATTATACTATTAGCTGAATCATTAACAGTAGAAAAGTTAAGAGATTCTGAATTCATTAATAACATTAATTTTATTACATTTAATATGACTTATCATTAGTAGATATTTGATACTTTTTCTAGCTCAGTGTATAGCACCTAGGAGACCGAAACTATTTTTTAGGTTGTAGGTAGGTTTGTTAGTCATTGTATTTAGAGAGGGCTGAGGTGCTTTTGTAAATACAGCAGAAATAGTAAGGTATGCTAAGTTTTCTATTACCTTTTTTTTCTCTCTCTTTTTTTTTACAGGGTTTCTCTGTAGCTTTGGCTGTCAAGTACTTGGTTTGTAGATCAAGCTGTCCTTTAACTGACAGAAATCCATTAGCCACTGCCTTCCAGCGGGTTGGAATTATAGGCTGTATCACCACGCCCAGCTCTATTAGCTTTTGAAATAGGCCTGCTATTTGTTTTTGTTTGTGTTTTTGTGGATGGGGAGATATAGACATTTACTTAAGACAAAAAGTTTGCAAATCCTCAGGGAATTGTGTTAATGTCTTAATTTGTGGAATTGTGGCACTTGTCTCACAATTTTATGTCATGAAAATTAATTTTTTTACATTTAAAAACAAGCTTCTTAAAAGAACACATTCCTTTTTAGCTATTAGCAGTTGAATTTTTATTTTTTTAAAGCATGCTAAGAAATTACTTACTATCATAGCACACTTATTATTACTAATATTATATTTATTATTATTATTATCATTATTATTATTATTATTATTATTATTATTATTATTGTTAATTTTGGTTTTTCAGGACAGGGTTTCTCTGTGTAGCCTTGGCTATCCTAGACTTGTTTTGTAGACCTGGCTGACCTCAAACTCGCAGGCCTCTGCCTCCCACATGCTGGGATTAAAGGCATGTGCCACCACACCTGGCACTTGATATTATTTTTAAAACATTCATGTAAGTGTGTGTGTATATATATATATATATATATATATATATATAATTTATTTATTATGTAGACTATATTCTGACTGCCTGTATACCTATGTTCCAGAAGAGGGCACCAGTTTCATTAAAGATGGTTGTGAGCCACCATGTGGTTGCTTGGAATTGAATTCTGGGATTTTTCTTGTCAGAATTCGTTTTTTTCTTTCCAGAAAAGTCAGTTTCATCGGCATTGGGATAAAAGGAAACAACTGCCCCTTGTTTCTTTGGGGGGAAACCCCATAAAGTCAAATTTGGCAGAAAAGGTGTAGTTACTCTGGATCCACAGGGTCACATCAAAATACCCAGAGACAAGCATCCCAGAGAGCTCCTGGGGCTGTCC
>CAJRSG010021652.1:0-12539 GCA_907169655.1 Acomys percivali | reverse complement strand
TGAAGTTACGTAAAATATAATTTAATATTTACAGACAGATCTGTGACTATTTTGCAGAAAGAAGTTAAAGAGCCTTCACTTGAACCATATGAGAAGTACATGAGACCATTATCTAAAAATAATGCCTTGTGCAGGTTGTAAAACTTCGATGGTAAATGCTGGTATTTATGTGTCCAAAAATATACATTTGTATATATGTGCATATATGTGTATGTACCTTATAATTCCAACTTAGTTCACTGTATGGACAAAAAGAGTAGAGGGAGTATTCTGGCAGGCTTTGTTAAATTATTTATTTTCTTTTTTTTTTTATTTTGAGATTATAGTAAAATTACACAATTTTTCTTTTTCCTTTCCTTTTCCCACATACTCCAATATATTTCTTCTTGAATTGTTTTCAAATTTATGGACTCTTTTTTCTTTTCTTTTTTTTTTATACATTATCTGTTTAATTATTTGAGAATACCATCCATGGATACAGTGTATTTTGATCATATTAACTTCCTACCACTCCCCCAACTTATCCTTGTTGAATCCCAAATCCAACTTCACATCCATATATATATTTGGAGCTTAGCATAGATTGCATTCGCACTGAGAATGATGATATATATCTATATATATATCATCCACCCACTGGAGCATGGTCAGCCTACCAGAGGCCATACACTTAAAGAAAACTCACTCTTCTCTTACCCAGAAGTGATCAACTATCAATGGCTCCTTATCTGGGTGTAGTGGCTCATGGGCTGACTTCCATCTTGGAGTGTTGATGGATTTGATCTTGTGCAGGTCTTGTATAAACAGCCACAGCTGCTGTGATTTCATGAATAGAGTAGTCTGCTTATGTCCAGAAGACACCATTTCACCCTCCTCTTCTAGACCTCTGACACTTCCAATCTTTCTATGCCTTCTTCCATGATGGTCCCTAGCCTTGGAGGGAAGAGATGTGGTGATGCAGATGTCCCATTTATGGATGAGCGCTCTGTAGACACTCATCTTCTGTACTTGACCAGTTGTGAGTTGCAGTGTCAATCACTGTTCATTGCACAAAGAGACTCATCTGATGAGGCTGAGAAATGCACTAATCTATAGATACAGAGATAGGAATTTAGAGCGCAGTTTGACACTAGGTCAGTTTAACAAAATATTAGTAGGTTTATCGCTGGAGACTGTGAGCTCCCTACCTGTGGGTTCTTGCCTAGGTTTACAATACCAGCCATATGTTCCCTGTGGAGAAAGCCTTAAGAAAACTGCCTAGATTTAAATCATATTATTTTTTTCTGTTGAATTGTAGACATTCCTTATATATTTTAGACATAAATTACGTATCAGATAAATGGTTTGAAAATATTTTCGCCCACTTTATATGTTGCACTTTCGGTTCTGATTGTCCTGATGGTAGTTTAATGGTTTTTTTTTATTTAATTAATTTATTCTTGTTACATCTCAGTGGTTATCCCATCCCTTGTATCCTCCCATTCTCCCCTCCCTCCCATTTTCCCCTTATTCCCCTCCCCTATGACTGTTCCTGAGAGGGATTACCTCCCCCTGTATATGCTCATAGGGTATCAAGTCTCTTCTTGGTAACCTGCTGTCCTTCCTCTGAGTGCCACCAGGTCTCCCCCTCCAGGGGACATGGTCAAATATGAGGCACCAGAGTATGTGTGAAAGTCAAATCCCTCTCTCCACTCAACTGTGGAGAATGTCCTGTCCATTGGGTATATACTCACTTATATCTGCATACTAGCCCAAGGGGCATGTCCCATGAAAGTCTTCACTAACCAGGAAACTGGGACAGAGGGGAGGACATCCTATTGGGACTCTAGATGAGAGAAACATGGGAGAATGGCAAAGTTGAAGAATCCAGAGGATCTTAGAAACCTACAAGTAGAACATTATGATAGGCAGATTTGGGCCCAGGGGTCCCTCTCAAACTATGGTACCAGCAAAGGACAATACAGGCCGTAAACTTCAAACCCCTACCCAGATCTAGCCAATGGCTAAGGTATTTTTTTAAAAAAGTAATCCCAATATATTAGAAAGCAAAACTAATATCTGCTTCGGAAAGGGAGGGAAGGGGAAAGCTGTTAAAGATAAACCAAGTAACAATTTTTAAAAAGTACAGGAACCATGCTAAATGTGTTCCCAGTCAGCCAGTTTAGGAAGATGTGAGGAATGGAGAAGAAGGAAGGGAGCATCCACAATGTTTGGGAGAACACTATTTCAGGAATCACATCCACATTTGTACATCTTTATAATGAAAACACTGCTGATGTTGTTCCAGTGACTTTTTATAAATCATTTTATTGAAAAATTATTTTCCCAGCACAACATATCCTGATTATAGTTTCCTTTTCCTGTTCTCCTCCAATACCTTCTGCCCCTCACTCTTGACCCACTCCCTCCCTCTCTCTCTCTCTCTCTCTCTCTCTCTCTCTCTCTCTCTCTCTCTCTCTCTCTCTCTCTTTTTCTCTCTCTCACTCACTAGTAAAAAAACAGGCTTCTATGGCATAATGATAAGTAAAATAAAATAAAATAAAACAAAATGAAACAAAATCTAACACATCAGACTTGGCCAAGACAAACCTACAAAAATAAAAAAATAAAAAATAACACAGCAGAAGGTACAAGAAAAAGAGCATTCATAAATCCCATACTCAAAAAAAAAATAATAAAGAACCCTAAATGGAAGCTACAGTATATGTGCAGAGGACCTGGTACAGACCTCTGCATGCCCTTTGCATGCTGATCAGTTTCTGTGAGTTCCCAAGTGCTCTGGTCATGGTGATTTGCGAGGCACTGTATTCTTGGTGCCCTAGGTCCCCTCTGGCTCTTATACTTACTCTGACTACACTTTCCTGGAATCCTTCTTCTCATTCCTTTTCCTTAGGAATCAATAAACCATAAGGGGAGGAATTTGATGAAAACATAGCATTATGGGCTGAGTGTTCCAAGGTCTTTCACTGATAGAATAATTTCTGGTTGTGGGTTTCTGCAGGGGGAAGTCTCTCTAATGATAACTAAGCAAGGTACTGAGCCACGAGTAGCAAAGTGTTATCAGGAGTCATTTTATTGCTATATTTTCATTGTTGCTTCCTTGTTTGTTTGGTTTGGTTTGTTTTTAGGGCAGAACTAATTGGTTTTTACCATAGGTCCCTGAGCTATCTCCTTTCTGGTCTTCGGTCACCCATATAGTGTCATGTATGGATTCCATCTCATGGAGTGGGCCTTAAGTCAAATCAGTTATTGGTTGGTTACTGACACAAACTTTGTGCCACCATTGCTCTGCCTTGCCTTGGAGGCATGGTACCACTGTAGATTAAAGGGTTTCTGTTTGAATTTGTTGTTTATGTTTCTCTTTTACTAGCATGGACAGTACCTTCCTGTACCAAACACGTCAGAACGTAAGGTTGAAGGTTCTGTGTATAGGCACCATCTTGACTTCGGCTTGTTCAAAGAGTTGTATAGCAATGTTGTCTTCAGCAATGCAGATGTGTTGTTCATTTACAGAAAGCAGCCTACAGTTTTGGCAAGAGACTAGCTTGTTTGAGGATTCCTATTAGCCTACATCTCATTTAGATGATACCCAACCCCAGTACTAGAAACTTCATTTGGTAACAAGAGATATTCCATTTCAATTCTTTCTATGCCATGTGATTTAATTTGTATATATATATATATATATATATATATATATATATATATATATGTATATATATATGTGTGTGTGTGTGTGTGTGTGTGTGTGTGTATAGGAGATTCTACTGTATTAGGTTCAACACTAATTGTCAGTTTCTCTTACTCATCCCCATCTCCTTGCGCCCTCCCGAGTTGGTCCTCCTAATCCAGTTCCTCCCATCCATCCTTAACTACCTATTCTCTGCCCCCTTTCTAATGTGATCTATCTGTACCCCATAGTATCTTCCTCTATATCTGCCCTCTGTGTTTCTATGCATTGTTGATTAGATAGCCATGACTCAGCAGCTAATTTACGCAATAAGCAAATACATATCATATCTTTCTTTTTGGCCTTTGTTACCTCATTTGGGATGAATTTTTCTAGATCCAACCATTTGTCTTCAACTTTCATGACATCACGTAAACAGTGGAGTAGTACTGCATTGTATAAATGTACCACATCTTATTTATCCATTGATATGTAAGGGACAACCAGGTTAAAAAATGTCTTTGTGGTAGGATGAAGCATATGTCCATGAGTTGTAAAGTGGTTCTTCAGGTAAATCAATTCTTATCTTCCTGAGGAACTGGCATGCTGATTTCCACAGTACATGTACTAGATTGTTCTCCTACCAGATACTGATAAGTAGTCCCTGTACTCCAAACCCTTGCAAGGATGAATTGTCACTTGTTTTTAATAATCTTAGACATTCTTATAAGTGTAAGATGAAATCTCAATATATTTGTGATTTGCATTTCTCTGATGGTTAAGGATAGTGAATATTTGCTAAGTGCTTCTCAGCCATTTGAGTGTCTCTTTAGTGGTAATAGTACACACTGTTTTGTAACAGAGAGACAAATAATGCCCCCTACATGAACAAATTTACTTCTTTTGAATAAGTGCTTATTAATTCACTTTAAATCTCTATCAAAGCCCCCTCCCTCCTCTCTTCCAAGTCCCTACTCACACACCCCTTCCTCCATTCCTGCTCCTCTTCTCCGCAGAGAAAGTCACCCACCCATGGGTGTCCACCCAGCCTGGAACAGTGATTTGCAGCAGGAATAAGTGTATCATCTTCCACTTAGGCCACACAAGGTAGCCCAGCTAGGGGAAGAGGATGCAAAGGCAGGCAACATCATTAGATACAGCCATCTATGCAGTTGTTAAAGGACCCACAAGAAGAGCAAGCTGCATATCTGCTGTACATGTGCATAGGGCCTAAGTCTAGCCTATGCACGCTCTCTGGTTGGTGGTTCAATCTCAGTAAGCATCCATGGGCCAGGTTAATTGGCTTTACAGGTCTTTTTGTGATGTCCTTGACCCCTCTGGCTCCCTCAATCCTTCTTCCCATACTCTTCTATAAGACTCCCTGAGCTACACCTAATATTTGGCTGTGGGACCCTCCAACTGTTTCTTGTTGGATGAAGCCTCTCAGAAGACAGTTAAGCTAGGATCCTTTCTGCAAGCATACCAGAGTATCATTTATAGTGCGAGAGAGAAGGATGGTTCTCAAGTCGAGTCAGAATTGGTTGGTCATTCCCTCAATCTCTGCTCCTTCTTCACTTCTGAACATCTTAAGTTCACCTCTTAATCAAGTTTCTAAATAGTGTTATCCTACTGTGAAAGTTGCACATATTTGCTTGCAGCCGTCTTATATGCTTTTATTCTTTTTCTCAGATATATTGTAGTTCAACATAAAATAAAGGGGAATATTATAATATAACATTATGTAAGCTTGATATATACCTATGCTCCTAAAAGCTTGACACCATCACGATAGTTTAGATAATGATTCACCATTCTGTAAAGCTAACCCATGCTTTATTGCATTTCTATTCCTTCTATTATCAATCCTACCATTGCTAGGTAACTACACATCTGCTTCCAGGTGTGGATGTTTGGATGTTTATCACCTTCTGTCTTCCTGAACAGGCAGACTAGATGACATGTAGCCTAAGCTGTTCTCGCATTTCAGACTCACATCCTTTTCATTCTAATTATTGTGACTAGAGGCTTGATTGAAAATATAGATAAGACTGTATTACTTACCTCTGTTTTAGTTGGGGTTACTCATAGGTATTAATCATAATAAAAGAAGAGCTGGCCTAACTATGCATAAACAATCTATTGTGTCAACAAATTTTCACTCATCTTGAGCAAATATTTGGGAGTACAATTTGCTAGTTTTTATGATAAGTACACATTTTCAGCTTTCTAAAAAAATGATTTTTAAGAATCTTTCATATAATCACAAATTAAAATGTCTAAAATATCTAAATAGGAAATTTTGTAAGAAATTTAAATTAAATGATAACATACAATCACTATTTCCGGCTACCAAAATTATTGTCTTTCCTATAGGTGCACAAATATATGCTTTAATCCTTTGAGTTATAATTTGTTATGGAAAAGATAGGCACATGTTCCTACCACAAATATATACATGCAAGTTTTACTTCTCCTTAAGTGCAACAAAATGACATAGTTCAAATGTGGAGTGCATTACATGCTGTGTGTTCAAGCTGTGCAATGTTTATTTGCTGATGATGGACAAACTGATAGGAGAGAAAATACTGCAGAAAATACCTGTACTTAATTGCTTCAAAAATGCCTATCTTGAGCCTTATTTATGAGCAAATACAAACTTGACACACTCTATGTGACACATTGCATACTCTCTTCAAAGTTGTGTGATCAGGAGTGATAGAAGAAAAACAGCACAATAATGGCAAAATATTTTCTAAGTGTACAGTAAGACATATTTGGTGATACTGTTTTGTCTTATCAGTAAAAAAGACAATGAAGACACCTCTGTGAAAATGGGATGAATTAAAATTAATAACATTAAAGTATTGTTTTTTTTAATTCTAAGGTTTTTTTGAGTTGCAATAATGACAAAGGAGCCAAAGCGACAAATGATCAGTGTGGCATAATAAAAGGTGCCAGGGTGACACCATCACTGCTTTCACTGCGGCATTTTACCAGCAGGAGACAAAGGAAAAAGGAACTTGTTTTAGTGCTTTTTGTCCTTATGTATTTATAATTTTTTAATTATCAAATTGGGTATTTCTCTTGAATCACTTTAGTATATAGTATGACATTTGATATTCACAATACTATATCAAAGAAATAAATTGACCTTAATCACAAAAGTATGCTCAAAATATAAATTCAACATTAAAATTTTCATTGTCACGGAAATTTGTTCAGACAAAGAGACGAGCTACATCAGCCGGTCAGATGCTCAGCAAGGCACGGTTTAGCGGTATTCTATTTTCTCTTCATTTGCCTTGTTTTCTCACTGTGGGTCCTGGAATCTGCTTACCCATAAATTACCAACATGTCGTCCTTACCTCAGGACCTGCTTTTAACAGAAGCCATCCTGAGATCAAACAGCAAAATATCAGAACTTTGGAATCACTCTTTCTATTTTCATTCAACAATATGAAATGTTTGGTGATATAAATGAAATGCTGTTTGATAACTTTTCCTTTAAACCAATATGGCAAGTATCAAAGGCCTCCTGGAAACCCTGAGTGTGAAGTTAGAGTTCTCTCTATGTACAGTTACCGAGAACTCGGTCAAGTAGCAGTACTTAAGGTAGCAGAGATGGTGCACCGTCGTTAGCCATTTGAAGCAGGCCTTGGTCTGCACAATTTCTGTCTCACTATCAAGGAAGCTGAGGCAGGAGGTTTCAGCCCCTGGCACAAGGAAAGTAAAAACAGAAAGGAATTTTATTTTTAATTTCACAATAATACTTTTTTTCTTAGGTTTCCACTCTCGCTTTCATTACAAATAGTTTATGCACTCTCCATACATTTTCAGGAACTGTGCATAAAATAAAAATTACTAAGATATCAGTTATTACAAATAGGCTTTAACTAGCAAGTAGAATGGTTCATTTATATTTTCAAGTGAGAAATTTATTACTTAAATGAATATGATGTTTTGTATTTCCTGATGCTTTGAAAATACCTTGTTTTCCAGTATTTTCCACTCTTTTTATTTTCTATTTATTTATTTATTTTGAGACAGGGTGTCTCTGTGTATCGCTGGCTGTCGTGAAACTTGCTGAACCAGGCTGGCCTCAAACTCAGAGATCTGCCTGCCTCTGCTTTAGTGCTGGGACTAAAGGCATGCACCACCACTGCCCAGTTGCTCAGTATTTTTCAAGTATGGATTTTCATTAGAAAACTAATAGAACTTTAATATAAAATGAGATGGCGAAAAAGTTGTACACAAAAGGCCAGATGATAGACAGTAGTTTATAAAATAATAATCCCGCAGTTCAACATGCAAACTTTGGCTCAAGCTTTTATGGCATTTCTGGCTACTCAAGTGTCCATGGGCTTATGCTCCAGTCCTCTGAAGGATGTTCCAGTAAAATAGCTACTTACACCTAACCCTGTGTATCCTCCCATGTATTTGGACCTGTCAATTGATCGTTTAAGATACCTCATACATTATGAGTGATGTGCAAATCTTCAGGTAACTGGTGTTTTTAAAGTATAATGCCAATGACAATTTCCCTACATGCTCAAGACACACATGATTTTATTTTCAAATGCTTTAAAGCAAAATTGATTTTAGAGATGAGGTGGGCAATTTTATGTGAATTAAGAAAGTGGTGAAATAGTGAGGCTTTGAGTCGCCTAAATGTTAGGCATCGAATACTGTGACTCCGTGTATTCTAGTCACATTTCTAATTGGTAATATTTTCCCAACCACTAAGATTGTAGATACCGAAAAGTTTACAAATGATTATTGTCAGCTTAGCATGGCAAATGGGCCTGGAGAGGCGAGATAGGTTCTTCTTCGGCAAATACCGTATGTTTAGAACCTGTGAGTCTTTAGATCTTAAAATCTTCTTTAAGGAAAAGATCAGTTGTAAAGGAGACTCATGTCAGCCACGGAGCTTTCTGCCACCTTTGTGCTCCGTGTCAAAATATATCCATGAAAACCAGAAGCTGCTCTTGCCACCGAGGAAAAGAGGGGATTTGCTAGTACAGTCATAGTTTCACATCCTTCATGAACTAAAGTTACGATGACTTTGTTACTTCCCTTAAATACTCCTTTAAAGATCAAGGGAAAGTGTGAATGCAGAAGTATTAGGATGTAATTTTTAGGTCTATTTAATTTATTATAATCTTCCGAATTTACGTAGGAATGAATGCTTAGTGCAAAATGTCATTGCTTGCATGGCAGAGACTTCCACTCAATTTCCTTAACATCATTTCAATTTAAAGCAATCTGTAAATGATGTACAATTATATAAATGTATATATATATATTATATATATGCAATTTTTGAAACTTTCAACAGAAGATTTTTCATTGTATTCAGGAAGCTGACAGTATGTTTATTAGGAACTATTTTTCAAAAAATTTGACACTGGTTACCTGACTGGAAAAACAAACAGAATTATCTAATGAGTAATAACAATTAACATTGAAATATTAATAGAATATATATTGGAACTTTTTTAAAAAAATCACTAATTTCCCATTTTAAGTCACTACTTGATAATGTAAATTTTATCATACCAAAGATCAGTTTGAAGAATTTCATCAGAAAAGTATCTAATAAAATGCATTGCTTGGAATATACATACACACAAAATCCTGTCCTATTACTGCTCTTAGTAACTATTCATTGAATTTGTCTAATCTGAAATATCTCAGTAAAGAAATAGAATACCCAACATTTTTAGGTATCAAACTTACAACTAACTCACTAAGATATTTTGAGATAATTTAAACTCCTGGCTAAATTTAATTTTTTCTACAATAATTAAAGGTGTTATCCTCAAATCTGAATGAAAAAGAAATCAACAGGTCAGTACAAAGGGATGAAAAGAGAGGGTGCTATCCACTGCAATTTTAGCACCCATGTGAGTGGATTTCAAACATGAGTCACTGTCTTGTATCCCTTACCCTGTCTTCCACTCCTGAAAGGGAGATGTACCTGCTGTCATTCCTCACCTCCTGACATGCAGGTGGAGAGCGAAAATAGGGCTGCAGCCCCAAGTGAGGTTGAAAAATACACTTTGCCTTCACTAGAACTGATGTTATTGTGAAAAGGCGTAAATAAAGGGGAGATAAAATAGGATCTGGTAGAACAGATACTAAAAGATACTTGGTTATTAAAAAGAAAAATCATTTCTCAGAGGCCGAAGCCACAGAATGAACCCTGAGCCCAGCTAAGGAAAAGTGCTGTGTGCTTTGTAGGGATATATTCTCCACACATCAAAGAATCCGACCATTAACAATGTTTACTTCCAAATGCTTATCTTTTCTGAATGTTTCAAATAATTTCTAGATTAAAATATACATTTTCTTGCCATGATAAAAGTATAGTGAGATTATTTTAGGTTACCTTGCTAATTATACCAACTTGTAATACCTGATAATATTTTTTTATGTTGCTTAATTTCTAAATTTGTAAATCATTCTTAGTAAGTATTATCACCATATCCCAAAGAAATTTAAAGCCTTCCTGTCTTTTATTTTCCGCATATAGTCTACCAAAACATGTTAGTAACCCCTTCTTAACCACAGCAAAGACTGGTCATCTCACAGATTCTGCTAGTTGAAAATCTAAGGTTAGATTAAAAGATAGGCCACTGCTGAGAGCAGCTATGGACACTGAATGTGGCCATCTTTGCAGGTCACTTCCAGATAATTATATTTATTTTATGTTTCTTTTCTTCCTCCTTTTTTTTTTCCTTCTGTATATTTTACCTTAGAACATAATGTGGACAAAAGCCACATTCTTACTTTTCTTTATCTGAAATGCTAAATTTCGATTTCCTGTGATAAATCCCATGAAAATAACTAGCTTGGGTCAGAGAGGACTTAATTCAGTTTACAGGTTACAGCCCATCATTGAGATAATACAACACAAGATCTGACATGTACACAAACACACTACATCTGTGTGTTATGTTTGGTACGTTTGGTTTAATGGGGTTGTCTAGAAGTCAGCTTACCTTCTCTCCAAATGCTGTCAGTAAACTGCTGCCTCCTGGAAAACCTTGATTTTCTTATTTATTCCAGGATACTGATATGATCTCCATCACCCTTTCTGTATCTATCTCCTAGGACCTTTGCACATTCAAGCTTTTTACGTATTATTTAGTGTTTTCTAGGAACTAAGAATGCAACAAACAGTTTATTAAATTGATGCAGTTGTTGTATAATAGAAAGGACTTTAGAACATTTAGAATATTCTGATTGTTCTCTTCCCCAAAAGGCACCGTCAAGTTCTCATCTCCAGTGTCTGTGGATGGGACCTCATTTGGAAATGGGGTGGACTATAATGTATGACGTTCTTAGAAGGAGAGGACTGAAGACACAGTCAACATGAGAAAACATGGAAAATAGACACAGACTGGACTGTTGTACCACCTCAGAGTACACGATGGTTGTCACCAATATTAGAAGCTAAGAGAAAGGAAGAAAGAGACTTTTGTCCAAGAGATTTTAAGGAAACCATGCTGCCAACAGAAACCTTCATTTTGAAAGTAGATTATTTTAGGTCATTGAGTACTTGCCAGTTTGGAAGCAAGCCGTAAGACAAATATAGGTAGACCAGTTTATTTCACTCAAATTAAGCTGTTTGAAAACATAAACTGAAAAATCCAAAATTGTTTGTGGGATTCCAAAATGGCGGCATCCAGTGTCTACCATGTTAGGGAGCAGAGGATTGGAGGCGGCAAAACCGACTGAAGGGGGAGGTGCTGTGGAAGATCAGAACCAGCTCCCCGCACCCCTGTCGTGGCAGGACATCTCTCAGGTTCAGGAGTCACAAGCATTGAGCACCCTGCACTCCTCCATATATTGGAACAGACAGCAGGCCCCCTGGGAAACAGAGAATAGGCACAGCAAAGCCGTGTTTGGAGAGCTGAGTTGGGCACGGGTCACAACCCATATTAGATGCTATCCTGAGGAGACTTGAGGGACACCTGAACAGCTCCGGGCTTAGCTGGCTTTCTAGCCTCTTGTTGCTTAGATGGTTGGCCCACCCGGGAAACAGAGAACAGGCGAAGGGGAGTCAGGGCAGGGCACAACCCACATCAGCTGATGATATCCCTAAGAGGTCTGTGGGACACCCAAGTAGTTTCAGGCTTGGGTCTCTCTGCACCCACCTGATGTTTACCAGCCTGGCCCATCTGGGCCACAGAGAACTGAGTTTTTTTATTTGTAAATGCTTGTCCTTCCATACCAGGCAGAGAGAGGGACACGGGAAGAAAGAAGAATCAAAAAGAACATGGAGGGGAACTGACACAGACTAGAGCAGAAGCAGGGAGGTAAAGAGCTCACCACGCGGAAAGTTGCAGTGGTAGAACAGTTGGATGAAGTTAAAATAGTAGTGGCAGGCAGATTGCTCCAGCAAAAGCCCTAAGCTTTAAGCTATATTAGAAGTCTTACTGTGATCATTTAAACCACTAGCGGGTCAGAGAAAGTCCTGCAGCGAGAGTCCCCGAAGGTTGGTATGTGGCAGGTGAGTCCCTGCAAGAAACCCTTGAGAATCCATCCATTCATTATATGAAGCTGTGAAAGTGAAACCTAAATTGCATTAAAGACCTCAGGGTCTTGGAAATGTCAGAGCCGTGAAGAGTCTGCCACTGAGGTGCATCCCAAGGGAAGTGTGCTAAAGTCAGACAACTGAAGGGAGCAAGCCATCTAAGACTGTTGACATCAGACACAGAGCTGCAAGATTTGGAATTTTCCCTACTGGGTTTTTTGATCTTGCTTTGGTCTAGTACTTTCCCGTTATGCTCCCATGTCGGACGATTAGAATGGTAATATGTATCCTGAGCCATGTTGGAAGTATGTAATTTCCTTATTGATGTCA
>CAJRSG010021604.1:0-10035 GCA_907169655.1 Acomys percivali | reverse complement strand
AAAAAAGAAAGAAAAGAATGTGTGCTTCAGGAAAGGGAGGAGGAAGAGGTGTAGGACACTGACTTCCAAGCATGATGATGGTGACACTGTCAACTGTTGCGATATCATGGCTGATGTCATGAAAAGAGCAAGGGTTCATAGGACCCCCATCCCTGTGGGAGGATTTATGTCAAGTTAACAAATGGTGGGGGAAGATACGATACATTTCCTGCAATGGTGTAGCCACTGAAAAGGTGCCAATGTTCCTGTAAACAACTCTAATGAAACTCACTGAGTCACACACATTTTTTTTTAAAGGCATCAAAGTAGAAAGAAAGCATAGCTGGGAAAAGGGTAGGGACTAGTGAGAGGGAGATAAGAGTTAGTAGTGGGCGTGGAGCGTAAATATGATCAAGAAACATACATGCCTGAATGCATGAAAATGTCACAATGAAATCCATTACGATATATCATTTATATGTGCTTTAAATTTTTTTCTTTAAAGCCAGTTGTGGCTATCCCAGCACTGGGGAGGCTGGGAGTATCCCTGGGGTTTATTGTTCAATCAGCCTAGCAAAATCAGCAAGCTCGTGCCAGTGAGAAATCCTGTACCAAACCCAAAGAGGTGGACAGCTCCTGAGAAAGCATCCAAGGGCCTCTTGCCTCCACACACATACAGACGCATGTACACACATATCTGTAAACACACACACACGTACATACATACAACTCACAAACCAAGAAAGTGGTTTATATACATTATATGTATATGAAAGATTATATAATTGGTTCTAGACAAATAAAATGGTACTGATGTTACCAAGATTAAACACTGATATCATTAGTACCTATAAAAGCAGACCTTGTCTCCATCCACTTGGTCTAATGTAGAATTTCTTTTCTATTTTACATTTATCTATATGGAGGGGGCACACATACACAGGTGCATGCGCTTGCCACAGTGCATGTCAAGGTCAAAGGAAAACTTGAGGAAGTCAGTTCTCTCCTTCCACCATCTGGGGCCCAGGGATTAAACACAGGTCAACTTGGGGGCAACTGTTTTTACTTTTGGAGTCTGGCACAAATGTAAAATTCTTTAAGCAGCAAGGAACTGGACCGAATCTAGAATCGAATCCTCTCCAAGAGCCTAACCAAGTCACCAATGGCTCTCTGCACCTGACTCCAAATATGTTTTAAAATAAATAAATAAATAAAAAGCTTTCCTGGGCTGGGCCTGTGCCTGTGCTGCAGGCCTGTAATCACATACTGAGACAGTATGTTCAAAGCCCTCCTGGGCCACAAAGTCAGTTCAAGTCACCCCAGTCAAGGGGTAAGGCAGTGAGACTTTACCTCAAAATTAAAAATTAAATGGGGGTGGGGGAGGTGCTCCTGAAGACTTGGCTCAGTAGGACGGTGGTGGCTAAAATGTATGGGGACATAGAGTCAATCCCCAGTATTACAAGGAGGGAGGAGGGAGCTATCTCCTTAGCTGAGCATTAATCCTGCCTGCTATCACCAAAAACAGTTTACTGTACAAATCAGCTACACTGACAGCCAAACCACATTGCTAACCGCTAGTTCTAAGTGCCTGAAGCAGCCACCTGCTTCTGAAGTGAAGGCTGGGGGGCGGGGGGGCGCATGCAGGCAATATGAGTAGTAGCTGTGTTTATACCAGATGTAAGCATTGCCCAAAACAAAAACAACTTACGAGTGCAAGGATTTCAGAAGATGGAAACATACAAGGTGGTGTGTTCGCCAATAGTACAATGTGCCTCCTCCTCTCCTTAGAAAACAAAGAGCTGTGCTGCAGAGGAAAAGCCACATAACAGGATCCAGTGACGGAAGGAACTAGCTACTGTCAGTGTCCTTGCTAATTCCTGTGTCCCTACTGCAGACTGACAGTGTCCTACTCAGTCCATGGAGAATCCTGGGTCCTTGGACTGCTTGGAGAGCACACTCAACCTGTTTTCATGATAACATCATACATTAATAGTGGTGGAACCTCAAGATGCTGGAGCTAGAACAGTCCCAACTTACTAAAAACACTAAAGTCTAAAAAGAGGAAATGAACCACCCCCTAGGCAGTGTGGACGCCCTTGCTGGCTACTGTACTTAGGGACTGAGAAGGTTAGGAACAGCGCAACAATTAAAGCACAGTTCTCGGTCCCTCAGATACAGAATGAACAGCTAACAGAAACCCTTCCTTCCCCTACTGAAATGTGTTCACCCTTCAGTAAGGTTAGCTCATTCTTGACAGCATTTTAAATTAATCCTTTATTTATACGTTTACACAGCATCCTTCCTGGAACATCCTACATTTTCTCCCAAAGTCTGGATCCTTTCTTAAAGAAACAGCAAGATTCAATGTCAGGGTTTGGGAGAGAAGATGCTATATATGCCAGGGACACCTCAGCCCTCCTGTGCTGACATGTTCCTCACCAGAGAAACCCCTGGTGGCTCGGTTTAAAGAAAAAGGATCTGAAGAAAAAGGCTCCTCTAGTCTGTAGATATATTTCTAAATGACTAAGCTTTGACCTGCTCGGGCGGGAATGCAGATGCATGCCTATAATCCCGACACGGGCTGAAGCTGGAAAATCACAAGTTCATGGCTAGCCAAGACTACTAGCCAAAGCTTGACTCTGACCCTCCTGGCCCCTACCACATACAACACACACACAGACACACACAGACACACGTGCACACAGGCACATAAAATTGACTGATTTTAATAATAATAATAATTCATTCTCAAGGTTAAAATGTCCTGACCAGCTAATAAGTCTCTCATCTCACCTGTGCTGTCCATCAAGAAAGAATAGTGGTTCTCAGACTTCCTCTGCATTCGAATCACCTGGGGAAGCTAAAAAAAATAAAAAATAAAGTCTGGGCTCTGCCTGGGGAGACAATTCAATGACAAGTACTTGCTCGTCATTGGTCAAGGTCCTCAACTAGCTACCTGTCACCATAAAACTAAAAAGAAGAAAGTGGCACGCATGCCTTGATAGCACAAGCGACCACACTTACGGCATCTCTGTATGTGCACATTTGTTTCTGGCTCTGTGAAGAACGCCAGAAGCAGCACCCCAGAAGCCACGGAGCACCCTGCACCCAGGTGCTGGGAAGAAGCTGGCCTCCTTCAAGAACCGCTCCGTTCTAGGGCTTGACTAGAAAATGAGCCTGCAGCACTTAACAGCAGCAGAAGAGCAAAGGGGGTGCATGGACAAAGATGAGCTGAAAGGGCTCCAAACCCAAATGCTGGGGGAATGTAGGAAATAAAAATGTAATAATTCAAAGATCACCGTGCCAAAATTCATACTGAGATGAATAAGATCTAGTTTACAGAATTCAAATACAGTACTGCAGTCTGTAAGGCTGCACCACCCTCCCTCCAGGAAGGAAGCCTAACTCGCCACCCCTTTAAGTTGCTTCCTAGGGCCAGAAGCTCCTGTAAGGGGCTTCAGAGAGAAACCTGACAAGCGCTATGTCCGCCAGCAACCAAGGTCTACAGCGAAGTGATGGAATTAGTTCTTTGTTTCTGTGGTCTCAGGAGCACCCGTAACCACAGCCCAACTAGGAGGCAAACACCAGAGAAATGCCAAATGAGTGATATCTACAAAATGCCTGACCACTAATCCTCAAGCTGCCAAGGAAAGCACAAGTCAGAAGAGACAGCACCTGAGGGGACAAGGGACTGAAAGCAACTGGCATGGTGAAGGGACCAGAGCACAGAGATGAATTACTGAGAAAACAGTGGAATTCAATACAATCAGAGCTTGGTTAACAAAATGTGCCACTAGTAATTTTATTTATTTTTCAACAGTTTGCACTCTGTACCTAATGTGAGCTAATGAAAGTTAGAGTGTAGCCTGCATTCCCTGTATAGATTCATAGCCACGGTCTAACACAGGATCTCAGACATAACGCATGCTTAATATATATGTAGTCATTGTAAAACCAAGTCTCTGGCGCTGAGATGTAACCCAGCTAGCAGTGCTTACTTAGCATGAAGAGGCCCTGGGAGTTGTGGTGCAGCCTTCAAATCTCAGCTCTTGGGAAGTAGAGGAAGGAAGGCTGACACAAGGCCAAAGCCACCCTGGGCTCCACTGTGAGACAATATCAAAAAGGGAGGGGGGACAATTGTTTTTAAAAAGTCATCCTGACAATCTTGAAAAACAAATGCCTTGATAATCAGTATTATAGAGACATAACGTCTGGCTGCAGCTGCGGTGACCATGAAGATAGCTACACAGAAGGCAGAGCTTAAACCACGTCACACAGTACATTCTGTCTGTGGCATATGGAGTAGGCTAGGTTACAGGAGAAATTGGCACTGGGTGTCTTCTTAGATCACACTGCATTTTATTTACCAAAGCAGAATGTCTCACTAAACCCACAGCTCACTCATTTGGCTAGTCTAGCTAGCTGGTGTGTCCCAAGGGTCCCTTGTCTCTTCCACCCAAGTGCTGGTGGGCACACCTTTGGTCCTAGGGCTCCAAATTCTGGTCCTTTCAAATGTACATCAATGGTCTTAACCACTGAGCAACTCCCCATCCCCCCAACTCCGCCCCCGAAACAACCCCTAATGTACATGGACTCCATAGGCCCCCAGGACCACACAGAAAGGCTTACACCGAGAGCAGAACAAACAACAACACTTTTCATAAGCAACATTAGGGAAAGTGGGCACTAAGTATAGGGAAAAAAATTCCTCCTGAATCACTGCATAAGGATTCTTGTTTTAAAATAAGTGTTTATGTTAATAAGATACACTCAATGAATAAATAATGTATGTCCTTCCCTAGTATTTGGGTCCATTCTCACAATGCTTGGAAGCCATTTTGGTTTGAGTTTTTGGTTTGTTTATTGGTTTCTTCTTAAGAGATATCATCTCACTACGGAGCTCAGACTGGCCTCCTGCCTTGACCACCCGTCAGCTACAAGTACAGAGTATAACACCATGCCTGGCTTATACGCTGTTCTTGAGTCTGTCCATCAGCCCCACCTCTGAACACAGCCTGGCAAACCACTGTGCTTCCAAGCCTCTAAAAGGTAGTGATGACCACCTTAACACACGGCCTGGCACAGGAAAGAAGCCAACACTGTTTGTTACCAAGTATTAGAATTAGTAAGATATGAAACTATTTTAAAACACTGAAAATAAAAAACAAAACTATAGAACTGTTTAAGTGATCTCTTATTTATTAAGCAATACAGTTCACTCCTTAGTAACCAAATGCATTTCTTTTTGATTTGTGAACAAACCATAGAGAATTTTAGTGCATCAGCCCTCCCCCACCCCACAGCAGCTGCTGTGTGAAATGGACTCATGAAATGTAGACATAGAACTGAAATATTTGATCATCTGTCCCAAACCACTTGCCAATGTGCCTGTAGGATTTTCCATCTTATAATGTATTTTAAAAATAAATTGTGTATTGGTTTCATCAGAAATCTACTCAGATCCAGTATATCAGGATCACTTGGCAAACTTTAAAAAAAAATCCATTATCCTCTGACCATAACAAAAAGAAATAAAGCAAGATATTATTATGATCAGGGAGGGAGGGTGTCTAAATGACATTAAAGCAAAGAAAAATAAATATCCAAATTGAGCCACTTTAGAACTTATTCTAAATAACATTCTCTATATAAAATGAAAATAGATATTCCTGTTTTAAAAAAGTAATAAAACCTACTTGGTGGCATATACTCAGCCACCATAGAGACTGTTTTCTTCTGTCCACACAGGTCCTAAGCAACAGTGACACCATGAGAGGCACAACCTAGGCTCTGGGATACCACAGTTCTTCTGCCTGTCTTCAGTACTGCTGGGTGAAATAAATAAAACTGTTGGAATTACCTAATACCAACCAGTAAAAATAGGAAACGCTATTCAAACTCACAATCAAGGAATCACTAACACTAATACATTACTTAGATCAGCCAAATTGGAACTTTAATAAAAATTCAATGCTGGGATGGGTTCTTAGAAAATGTTGGTAGAAATATAAATAGGTACTGCTTTTTCCCTGAGCCATTTGGCAATATCTATCAAAATATCAAATATATGCATATACATTCAGTAATTTCACTACTAGGAATTGAATCCATAATCGTCTCATAAAATATATCTATGTCACTTGAATGGGAATGCCCAACATAGGCTCCCATGTGAATGCTTGGTCATCAGGGAGCAGAACTGTTTGAAAGGATTAGAAAGATTAGGAGGTGTGGCCTTGTTGAAGGAAGTAACATTTGGGGGTGGGCTTTGAGGTTTCAAAAGCCTATGTCAGATCCAGTCATTCACCAAGTCTCTCTCTCTCCCCTTCTCTCCCCCCCCCCCCCCCTGCCCCCCCCCCCCCCGCTTCAAGGGCGCTCCCAATAAAGCGTGATCGAGAAGGATCCTGGTGTCGGTGTCTTTCCTGCAGGCGAGGAGGGCGCGACAAGTGGTGCTGAAACCCGGGAAAACAAGAACAGCGCTCGGACCACTGAAACACCTGCGAAGACCCTCGGAATCAACAGACCCCGAGAGGATTCAGAACTCGACATGTGGAGCGGCGGTACCGGTAAGTCTCCCTTCAAGGGTATGCCCCCATTTGGCATTGACCCCCTTCTGGCTGCAGGGCTGTTTTTGCTGTTGACTGTGTTAGTAGTTCTGTGTATTAAGAATGGCCAAAGAATGCTAGGTAGTCATCAGGACAGCCTGTCAGAATCAGAAGGTATTCAAAAGAAAGGGGAGGAAAACATAAAAAGGAAGGAAAAGGGAAAAGAAAAAGGGAAAAGGCCTAAAGAGAAAAGGAAACAAAAAGGAACAAAAGAGGAGGAGGAGGAGAAAAGGAAATTGTACCCGGTACTCGATGAGTTCGCTAAGAGCTCTAGTGACTCAGAGTCCGAGAAGGCAAGTCAGAGAGAAGAACTAAGTTCTGAGGAAGAACAGGATCTAGAGGAGGCTGCTGCCCAATATGAACGAGAGAGATACGGGCCTCATGGGGTGACTGCCTCAGCACCACCCCCTCCTTATAATCCTCAGTTTGCGGGTCCAAAGAAACAGGCTCAAGTAAGTTTTGTCGAGCCTAAGACCTGGAAGAAAGTAGCTGCTGCTTTTCCAGTATTTGAGGATCCCAATACACAAGCGAGATATCACGAACCAATAGGGTATAAGCAAATAAAAGACCTGGCAGAGGCAGTACGTACTTATGGAGTGAGCGCAGCGTTCACTCAAGCCTTGCTAGAAAGATTTGCCTATCACGCAATGACACCTTCTGACTGGATGAGTGTGACTAAGGCTTGTCTAACTATGGGGCAATATTTAGACTGGAAGTCAATATACACAGATGCCGCACAAGCACAGACAAGAGCCAATGCTACTGCAGGGCAGAGTGTGGAATATGGACATGTACCTTGGCCAAGGGCAGTGGACGGCACATCCAGGTTAGCCCTTTTGGTTCGTCTGCCTACCTTTGTGCCCATTCCGGTAGAGGCAGACCCTGATAATTTTCCAATTATGAATCTTATCAGGCAAAAACGTGATTTTGGAATTACTGCAGCCATTATAGCAGCCATCACTATTTCAGCAGCAGCAGCTACCACTACAGCTGTCGCTATGGCCAACCAAGTACAAGCTGCTGAGACCATTAATCAGATAGTGGAAAAAACCGCCACTGCCTTAGTGACCCAAGAAAGGATAAATGCACATTTCCTGTCTGACATTCATCTGGCTAGCCAGAGAATGGATCTGTTACAGGAACAAATGGAAGAATTGTTTAAACTCATTCAAACAAGTTGTATTTCGTATTATCAACATGTGTGTGTTACCCCCCTAAGTTATGATTTTACTACTTCCATTAATCAAAGTAAGATCATTTCAGAACACCTGGCTGGAAATTGGACCTCAGAGGCTGAGCAACTATCTCAGCAGCTTCTGTTCCAGATCGCACAATTGAATGGCACTCTCGTGGAGATCATTACCCTTGGAGATCTTACGTCTTGGCTGCATTCTGCATTTTCCTTCTTTAAGGAATGGGTGGGAGTGGGAATTTTGGAGCTATATTAATTTGTGGTGTAGTGCTCTGCCTTTAGCTACTGTGCCGACTAAAGAAAAGAAATCAACGCGATAAGACCCTGATGATCCAAGCATTGCTGGCAGTTGAGCAAGGCGCCTTTCCCTTTGTGTGGCCTTTGCACACCGGTCGAGCCTTGTTGCCATTGCACACCGGAAGGCGCACACACACCCTGTTAGCGGCCGTAGCACTTCGCGGGGATCCTCCCATTGCACGCGAGTCGGCGCTACCCCTACCCCTGATCACCGTCCTCGATCGGTAAGATCTCCATAAGGATCTCTCCTAGATCGGATGGTTACCCTTGGCTCAAATAAAGAAGGGGGAGATGTTGGGCGCGGATCACACCCAGTGGTGGTGCCGATCCTACTTCAGCTCCTGCGCATGCGCGGATAAGGGCACAACAACAATGTTTCTCTTTCCCCCTCCCGCACGGGGATATGCTATGCTAATGAGGCATTGGCCGGTGCGCCAATCAGCCAGAGACACACCACACTAAGGCCTGCAAATAAGCAGCGCGCTCCGAGGGCTTGGGGTCTTTCGCTTCAGCTTCAAGGGCGCTCCCAATAAAGCGTGATTGAGAAGGATCCTGGTGTCAGCGTCTTTCCTGCAGGCGGGGAGGGCGCGACACTTCAGAGCAACCGAACAGTGACTAATGTAATCTACAAACGCATGCATCCATGCATGTATATGGTGGTATTCACAACACGGCACTATGTGTAAGGGGATGCAGAGTCTGTGAAAATAGTAACTATACATCTTAAGGACTACCAAAGCAGCATGCATGCATAGAAAGGCTGCACACCCACTGGTCAGCATGAGGCTCACCTCTGAATCAGCTGACAGAAACACATAAAGAGATACATATATAGAATGACCCTATTTGCTTAAAATAGGTAATTTAGCAAATGGCTAGCATCATGAGACTTTCGCAAGTGTGTGAAAGGATGCTGGTGAATGGATAAGCTCTACTAGGAAGCCACTCTTCATATTGCTTTAAAGGGGTTTTAAATGCTTATAGGCTCTTGCTGTGTGGAGAGAATACTTAAGTGTGCACTGATTCAACATCAATGCTTGCAGACTCCCTTAGACAATGAGATGACATTATCAACACTTACTTCCCTCCTCCCAGCCCTCCAATAGAAAACAGCTTTACTATACTGTTTTCTACCTGACTCTGATGGCATCTTGCCCAGCTTCCCCATAATTACAACAGTCCCACACAGCACCACCTTGTTTATCCAGGTCTATTTCCCCAGCCTGCAGCAAACCTTGAACTCTTGGTGTTTTTAACACATGAAGCTGTCACCACACATCCTAGCATCTGGTGGTTACAGAGATACATCACAAAGCTATTTTAAGAAATGGCGGTATTACTGGGATTAATATGCAACTTCCAAAAACAGCTGCTCCAGAGTGAAAGATGTCTCAAGTTTTGATTTTTTGCTGTTTTTCTGCTTGATTTCTGGGGAGAAAAAAAAAATGCTACTCTTCCAACCTTCTTGAACACATGTATCTAAACACTAAAAACGATGACTACCTCACTACTGAAAGTGTACTAACCATATCAAACAAAAAGTATTTTTACTTAAAAAAAAAAAATGAGGAAGTTGCCAAGGCACACACTTGTGATCCCAAACTTGGAAGGCTAAAGCAGGAAGATTTATGAGTTTGAGACCAGCCTTGACTACATAACAAGAAAATGCTTGAGGGGATGGGGAAAGGAGGAAGAAAAAATGATGGGCTGCAAAGTGGCTCAGCAAGTAAAGGTACTTACCACCAAGCGTGACAACCAGAGTTCAGTCCCCAAGACCCATATAATAGAAGGAAAGAACCAACTCCTGCTAGCTCTCCCCTATCCTCCACAAGAGCCTCATACACAAGCACATATGCACGGAAACATACATACACACAAAATGTAATAGAAGAAGCTGTTAGAAGAAGAGAGGACGAGAAGAAGCGGAAGAGGAAGGAAGAAAAATAACAAGAAGAAAGGAGG
>CAJRSG010021595.1:212812-250281 GCA_907169655.1 Acomys percivali | reverse complement strand
TTGAACAGGAGTTAAAAAATCCTCGTGCTAGAAAAATTTAGGGTAACTTTCTAACATTCTTCTAGAAAACCAATAAGGATAAAGGCTAACTGTAATACTCCAAACATTGCTATAACAACATGATTCTGATTCATAATATGTATCTGAATTGTAAAAGAATTGCAGATAGGAAAACTTGAAAGTTATATCCCAGTGACTTTTGTAACTATAATGATGAGTATTGGTTCCTATTTGTGGCATGCTTCTTCTAAATCTGGGAGGCACGTTTGGCCTTAGTCCCTCATTGAGCACTTGACTTGGGAGGAGAGGTGGCAAGGGCTCATAAAAGAAGATTGACCTGTACAGAGACCACCTTGGAAACATGACTGGGGGTGGTCTACTGATCTTTGTGGGCTGTCGGCACATTGCTTTTGTGCACAGTGTAAAGTTTATCCTTGTTTACTCAAATGCTGATTTCTCTATCCCACTATCTTGTTTCATGTGAGACCTGGCATTATGTTTATTGTAAGATTCTCTTGTCTCAAATTTGTGTAAACATGTTCATCATTTGTTCTCTGCTTTGCCAATAAAACTGGCCAGACAGTGCTGGGCATCAGAGAGAACAAGGTGGGACATCTGATTCCAGAGAGGGGAGGAGAGAAGGAGAAGGAGGAGAATCAGGCTACAGGGATCAGAGGTCCGGGAGGTATGATGAGAAGAGCCAATTCCAGAGAAAATTATAAATGCAAATACTGTGTTCATCTTATTCAAATGAACCATAGTCTCTGTGTGTGGTAAATTGGGGAACTAGCTACTTAAAGAGTAAATGCCACTGTATTAATTTCCTAGAACATTACATATTAATTCATCGAACAGTGACCCTGACTTCTGACCGAGATTGTGCTTGTCTGCCAGCACAGCCCTGCCTCTATGCCCATAGAAGTGACATATCACATATTTCTCAACCGAGATGATGCACAGCAATTAAAACATTGAAATAGATTATTACAAATTTTCAGTGTCTTTAATTTATTTTGGTGAAAACAGCACACTTCACAATCAGGCATACAGTGTTTTACTATGACATATGTTTTTAAAATACATATAAAATAATATATATATATATTAGAAATGCACAATACAAACTTGAGAAACACAGTTCATAAGTTTTCTTGTCATAATGAAAGGGAATAGTATTGATGACTAAAAAAGAAAAATGTCAAATTCATTGGCAAATGTTTTCCATTTTAATTGAAACTTTATATTTTAGAATGTACTGTAGAATGTATTTGGAATATACATTAAGGAAGCAATCCTGTCTCAGGAATAATCTCATGCTTTTATCCTGCTATGTAACTTTTCCTGGAAGCCAAAGCCTGAATGTCTATATACCCCAGTTATGGTCCCAGGGACAGGCCAAAGTAACAGTTCCAGAAAAGTCCAAGCAGAGACAGACCAAAATAAAGTTCCAGAGCAGTCCAACTCATGTTTATCTCAGTTCGTTACAGGATCATGGATGATCTAGTTACTCTGCTGCAGTATCTTCCCCATAATGGTATGTGTTTGTGCTCAGCTCCCCCTGCAGCCCCAGACACTGTGCATCCAGAGCACAGAAGTACACAGCAGAGTCGCTCCAGTGCACAGGGCCTTTCCTCAGGTGGAAGGAAGAGTCACTCTTGCTAAACTCAGCCTCAAAGCCATTCATACCCTGAACTACTGTGTTTCCTGAATAGTACTTGAGGAGAAACTGGAGGCCATGGCCACGGTGCTGGACATACCAGAACAGGCTAGGGACTCCAGCATAGGAGTAGTTGCATCTCAGCTCCACTGAGTCTCCTTCGAAGACAGTGACATGAGCATCAGGCTGGGTAACTGACTGTGTTTGGACAGCTCCTGGAAAAAAATCAGTAAATGTGATGGAGACTTCATGATGAAAAATAATCTTACTGAAATTCAAATGAGAACAACAGTGAATCATGTGCTTCTACAAGCAATAAGAATATATTACTCACCCAGGAAAAAATGTATCCCCAGGAATAAGGTGAGAACCTGTACCATGGTGGGACACTGGAAACACCTCTGGTGCATCTCTGGAAAAGCTTGGCTCATGCAGGAAAGTTGCTGTGGTTCCCAGTTCTTAGAGACAGGTAGCACAAGGTTGACAAGACACACTCCTTATTTAGGTAAGATTCTAAAGGAAAAGAAAGCCTGCAGAAGCGGTCCTGGCCCTGACTTTCTGGACTCTGATTGTCTTCAGTGGTCAGATGCTCTGCAAGATGCAGGGAAGTACTGAGTTGAAGGTGGAGATCAAGTGCGGAAATGAAGACACCTTTTCTGAGCAACATTGCCCTCTGGTGTCCACTGCAGAATGAACATCTTTTCCCCTTTCTTTCTTTCTTTCTTTCTTTCTTCTTGTATTTTCTTGTCGTTTGCTTGTTTGTTTGTTTGTTTTCTTCTTCTTTTTACTTATTTATTAATTTAATGTCTTTTTAAAATTTTATTAATTTATTCAGATTACATCTCAATTGTTATCCCATCACTTGTATCCTCCCATTCCTCCCTCCCTCCCACTTTCACCCTATTCCTCACTCCTACATCTAAGACCAAGGGGAACCTCTTCCCACACTATATGGTCATAGGCTATCAAGTCTCATCTTGGTAGCCTGCTTCTTCTTTCTTTGAGTGACATAAGGTATCCCCAACAAGCGGAGGTGGTCAAATATGGAGCACCAAAGTTCATGTCAAAGTCAGTCCCCACCCTCCACATAACTGTGGAGAATGTCCTGTCCCTTGGGTAGATTAGAGTAGGAGTTTGTTGTTTACTATTGTATTGTCCTTGGTTAGTACAGTAGTTTGAGCAGACCCCCCCCTGGACCCTGATACACCCATCACAATGTTCTTCTTGTAGGTTTCTAGGACACTCTGGTCCTTCTATTTCCCCATCTACTATATTTCTCTTACCTAGAGTCTCAGTAGGATGTCCTCACATCTACCCCAATCTCCTGGTAAGTGAAGACTTTTGTGGGATGTGCCTTTTGGGCTAGTGCCCAATTATAAATGAGTATATACCATGTGAGTCTTTCTGCTTCTGGGTTAACTCACTCAGTATGACCATCTCCAATCCCATTCATTTGTCCACAAATTTCAGAAATTCCTGGTTTTTAATAGCTGAGTAGTATTCCATAGTGTAAATGTACCACAGTTTCTTTATGCAATCTTCAACTGAGGGACATTTAGGCTGTTTCCAGGTTCTGGGTATTATGAATAAGGCTGATATGAATATGGTTGAGCATATGTCCTTATTGTGTGCTGGAGCATCTTCTGGGCATATTCCAAGGAGTAGGATAGCTGGGTCTTGAGGAAGTCTTATTCTCAGTTTTCTGAGAAAGCACCAGATAGATTTCCAAAGTGGTTGTACAAGTTTGCATTCCCATCAGCAATGAAGGAGTGTTTTTCTTTCTCCACACCCTCGCTAGCATGTGGTGTCACTTGAATTTTTGATATTAGCCATTCTAATGGGTGTAAGATGAACTCTCAGAGTTGTTTCAATTTGTATTTCTCTGATTACTAAAGACTTTGAACATTTCCTTAAGTGTTTCTCAGCAATTCAATATTCCTCTGTTGAGAATTCTCTGTTTAGTTCTGAGATCCATTTCTCAATTGGGTTATTTGGTTTGGTGGTGTTTAATTTCTTGATCATCTCCCTAGATACAGAAAAAGCATTTGATAAAATCCAACAACCATTCATCTTAAAGTTTTGAAGAGATCGGGAATACAAGGCACATACCTAAACATAATAAAGGCTATATACAACAAGGCAATAGCCAACATCAAATTAAATGGAGAGATACTCAGGGAAATTCCTCTAAAATTGGGGACCAGACAAGGCTGTCCACTCTCTCCATATCTCTTCCATATAGTTCTTGAAATTCTAGCCAGAGCAGTAAGACTCAAAAGGAGATCAAGGGGATCCAAATGGGAAAGGAGAAAGTCAAATCATCCCTATTTCCAGATGATATGATAGTGTACATAAGTGACCCCCAAAATTCCACCAGAGAACTCCTACAGCTGATAGGCACATTCATCAGATTGGCTGGATACAAAACTAACTCAAAAAAGTCAGTAGCCTGCCTATATAAAAATGACAATCATGCAGAGGAAGAAATTAAGAAAACCACACCCTTCACATTAGCCACAAGCAATATAAAATATCTAGGAGTTACTCTAACCAAGCAAGTGAAGAGCTTGTTTGTAAAAAATACTTTAAATCTCTGAAGAAAGAGACTGAAGACGACATGAGAAGATGAAAGGATCTCCCTTGTTCATGGATCGGTAGAATTAACATAGTAAAAACAGCCATATTACCTAAAGCAATTTACACATTCAATGCAATTTCTATCAAAATACCTACAAAATATTTTAAAGACATTGAAACATCAATTTTCAACTTCATATGGAAAAACAAAAACCCAGAATAGTTAGAACAATCCTATACAATAAAAAATCCTCAGAAGGAATCTCCATACTAGTAGTTCTCATGCGGTATTATAGAGCAATGGTAATTAAAACAGCATGGTACTGGCACAGCAATAGGCTGGTTGATCAGTGGAATCGAATTGAAGACCCAGAAATGAATCCACACACATATGGTCACTTCATTTTTGACAAAGAAGCCAAATATATTCCATGGAAAAACGATACTGTCTTCAACAAATGATGCTGGTCTGATTGGATGTCTACATGTAGAAAAATGCAATTGGACCCATATTAATCACCATGCACAAAACTCAAGTCCAAGTGGATTAAAGACCTCAACATAAAACAAGAGACACTAAATTGGTTAGAAGAAAAAGTGGGGAAGAGCACACATTGGCACAGGAGACAACTTCCTGAACAGAATGCTCAGGCCTTAAGGTCAACAGTTAACACATGGAACCTCACGAGGCTGAGAAGCTTCTGTAAGGCAACAGAACAAAGTGACATACTACAAACTGGGAAAAGATCTTCACCAACCCTACACCTGACACAGTACTAATATCCAAAATATAAAATTTAATCTCTTTACAGCCTGATCCCATCATCCTCCCAATCCTGGCCTCACGTCCCCCTCCCCCCAATACACCCACTACTTTTTCTCAGAGAAGGTCCCCAGAGTGTATCAATCGACTGAGGCACTTCAAGCCACAGCAGGACTAAGAGCTTCCTCTTCCTCTGGGACCTGACAAGGCAGTACAGCTAGTCAGGAGGGATCCAGGAACAGACAACAGAGTCAGAGACAGTTCCCCATCCCCATAGTTAAGGGAACCACAGGTGAAGGTTTTTCTGAAGCAAATCAGTGTGTTCTTTCTGTCTAGAGCACAATTCATGTTTCTAAACTAATCTATGTTGCATCGAATCCTAACCTAAAGATAAACAGGCTGTGAATAGTGAAAAGGTAATTTTGTTTAGAAAAAATAATCATATGTTGAAATTATTAAATTTGGTGCCCAATACCACTTGAGTATAAAAGCAGTGAACTTCAAGCAGACTTTCATAGTCAAAAACAGAAATTAAATCTTTAAAGTGTGTTTTGTTCAACATGGGAAACCAGAGAAAAATCTGCTTTCCTCATCACTTACTCATTAGTGTTTTTGTAAACAACCAGAAAAAGGAAATTAGTTTGAACTTTAGTTTTATCCTTCTTCCCAGATGGCTGTTGGATCTAAGATCTCTCTCTCTCTCTCTCTCTCTCTCTCTCTCTCTCTCTCTCTCTCTCTCCCCTCCATTCCCAGTATTTGGAGAAGATCATCTGCTAGGTAATTTCTTAGGGCCCACATCCCTGAAGAAAAGAGATTCTTCCTCCCTTTTTAAATTATTGCACTATGTAGAATAAGTTGCATGAAACAGAAAATTATCTGATATTAACACGTTTATTGTTTCCTTGTGCTGGGTATTAGCATGGTATGCAGCTTTTTTCATGTTTTCTATTTTTTCAGTCTGTTTTTCAATAAAAAGGATTTTTGTTTGTTTTTGTTTTTAAAGAATGGTGTGTATTGCATGGTGGTTTTAGTCTAACTTTATCTTTCTTCTCTTTTGACTGAAATGTTTTGTTGCTTATATTTAATGTAACTATTTTAGGCTCTAGCTCAAAACAAAAATAACTTTGATATTTGCTTTATTTTTGAGGAATTTCATTATTGTTGTTCTTCTCTTACTTTTTACTCTTTACTTCAATATTTCTTTATTTCTGAGCTTTTGGAGTTTTGTGAGATTCTAATTCAGACAAGTTTAGTATCAACATGTTGGTTATTATACAAAAGCCCAATGCCATATATGGTACACCTCTCTGTAAATTCTTTGTCAAAAGGATCCACCCCAATTCTATAGTGTCAAGCTCTGAGTCATACTGTGTACCTGGCGGGAGTTGCTAAAACCTTGAAAAATACCAATGAGAATGTATTACAAAAAGTCTAGAATAGTAACTCCTCATTTGGGTACTCAACTAGACCCAATGGTACATAAAATATAGGATTGGGAGTCACATCTGAAAATGAAGTGAAGTTGATTCATAACACAAGGTTCACAATATATTTCTGTAGTGAACTTTTCAATTTACATAGCACGTTTCATGAAGGTCCATAGATATTTCTGGCCTAACAAATTTCTTACTTGGGAAAGTACTAGATTGCAATTTCATGTTTGGATATTGGAAGGTACTGTAAATAGAAAAAACACTCTACTGTGTAATCATCCTTAAATGACACATTTTTCTCCACCAACACTAGTTTCTACTCCTCATAATATTTCTACGATGCAACAAGGAATACAGCTGTAGGCACAATTTCACTTAGCAGGATGAAATGCCCCCCCCCACCTGCATAGCAATGCCAAACTTTCTGTGTGGTTTTTTTTTATATCAAGTGCAAGCAGACCTAGGAGAGCCACAGATGAAGAAGAGCCAGTCTTCCTGAATCTTTTCTGGCATGACTGCTACATCATGACTTTGACTTCAGTTCAGCCGTGTTTGCTCCTATTATTCTGGGCTTGGTCATAATTTAATACATGAACACTGTAGGGCAGCAATGGAGCCAGGAGAAATATCAAAATATTTTACCTGGACACCAGATGGCAGTGCTTCAGTGAAACACCACTTCAAGCTCCTCAGGGAGCATACAAGAGACTGATTCTCAGTCGACAAAACTGGATTTAGACATTTTCACAGCATACAGGAAGGTATTGTACATCTTACCAAGAAATTGTTTCTGAGAGCTCATAGACCTTATGGATAAACTCATTATTTTGCTAAATGAACATAGTAGCAAATTGCATTTTTTTTTCATTTAATGTACTCCTCTCATCCCAGTCCCTCCCTCTCACCTCCCTGCCCCCTTTCACCCCCCTCTTTCTACTCAGAGAAGGGGAGGCCTCCCATGGATATCAACCCTCCTTGGCATATCAAGTTGCAGTAGAACTAGGTGCATCTTCTTCTATTGGAACTAGAAAGGAATCCTCTCAGATGAACAGTTATGTTAGGCCCTGTCTGCAACTATAGCAGGGTATCATTAATAGTGTCAGGTGTGGGATCTTGCTCATGGTATGGGTCTCAAGTTGGGCCAGCCATTGGTTAGCCGTTCCTTCAATTTCTATCCACTTTATCCCTGAACACCTTGTAGGCAGAAAAGAATGTGGGTGGAAAGTTTGGTGGCTGGGTTGGAGTCCCCATCTCTCCATTGGGAGCTTTGCTTGGCTACAGCAGACAGCCATTTCAGGTTCTACATCCCCTATTGTTAGAAGTTTAGTGAGGGTCACCCTCAAAGATGCCTGGGAGTTTCCATTGTCCTAAGTTTCTAGGTCATCCCAGAAATGCACCCCTACACACACACACACACACACACACACACACACACACACACACACACCAATTCCAGCTTTCTCTCCCAGTTCTCTTTCCCTCTGTCCTCTCTATACTTTATCTCTCCTGTTCAACTAGCCACCTCCTATCCCACCAAGTTCCCTCCCTCCATTCACCCCCATATCTATATTATGTCCCCTTCTCAGTGAGATTCGAGCATCCTCCCTTGGACTCTCCTTGTTAGCTTATTTTGGGTCTGTGGATTGTAGTATGGTTATCCTGTACTTTATGGCTAAATGTCCACTTATAAGTGAGTACATACCATGTTTGTCTTTCTAAGTCTGGGTTGACTCACTCAGGATAATCCTTTCTAGCTCCATTTGCCTTCAAATTTCATGATGTCCTTGTTTTTAACAGCTGAGTAATACTCCATAATGTAAATGTGCCACATTTTCTTGATTCTTTGTTAGGTTAAGGGAAATCTAGGTGGTTCTAGTTTCTATTACAAATAAAGCTGCAATGAACATAACTAAGCAAGTTCCCTTGGGGTATGCTGGAGCATCTTTTGTGAATATGCTCTGGAGTGTTACCACCGGGTCTTGAGATACAACTATTCTCAATTTTCTGAGAAACCACAAAACTGATTTCCAAAGTAGGTGTACAAGTCTGTACTCCCACTAGCAATGGAATAGTCTTCCTCTTGTTCCACATCCTTGCCAGCATGAGCTGTCACTTGAATTTTTTTTATTTTAGCCATTCTGATGGGTATAAAGTGGAACATCAGAGTCATTTTGATTTGCATTTTTCTGATGACTAAGGATGTTGTACATTCCTTCTAGTGCTTCTCTGCCATTAGAGAGTCCTCTGTCAATAATTCTCTGTTTATAACTGTACCCCACTTTAACTGTTATTTTGATTGGTGGTATCTAATTTCTTGAGTTCTGTATATATTTTGTATATATACCCTCTGTCTGATGTAGAGTTGGCAAAGATCTTTTCCCATTCTGTAGGCTGCCATTTTGCCCTATTGACAATATCCTTTGCTTTACAAAAGCTTTTCAGTTTCACGAGACCCTATTTGTTAATTTTTGATCATAGTGCCTCAGCTCTTGGTACTGTGTTCATGACATTGTCTCCTGTGTCAATGAATTCAAGGCTATTTCCCACTTTTTATTCTTTTAGAATTAGTGTATCCAGTTTAATTTTGAAATATTTTCCTTGGACTTGAATTTTGTGCAGGGTGATAAATATTGATCTACTTGCATTCTTCTACATGAGGACATCTAGTTAGACCAGTATAGTTTGATAGAGATGCTTTCTTTTTTCCATTGTATGGTTTTGGCTTCTTTGTCAAAGATTAAGTGTCTGTAGGTGTGTGAGTTTATTCCTGGGTCTTTGATTCAATTCCATTGATCAACTCAGCTTTGTATGGCAATACTATGTGGTTTTTATTACTATTGTTCTGTAGTACAGCTTGACATCAGAGATATTTAACATGCAGAAGTTCTTTTATTGTACAGAAGTGTTAGGCGCGGATCACACCCAGAGGTGGTGCCGATCCTACTTCAGCTCCTGCGCATGCGCGGTTAAAGGCTCGACAACAATGTTTCTCTTTCCCCTCCCGCAGGGGGATATGCTAATGAGGCATTGGCCGGAGGCTCAATTCCCCCTCCCGCACGGGGGAATGCTAATGAGGAATGGGCAGGTTCGCCAATCAGCCAGAGACACGCCACACTAGGGCCTGCATATAAGCAGCGCGCTCCGAGGGCTGGGGTCTTTCGCTTCAGCTTCAAAGGATGCTCCCAATAAAGTGTGATCGAGAAGGATCCTGGTGTCGGCGTCTTTCCTGCTGGCAGGGAGGTCGCGACGAGTGGTGCCGAAACCCGGGAAAACAACAACAGTGCTCGGACCACTGAAACACCTGCGAAGACCCTCGGAGACAAGAAACCCCGAGAGGATTCAGAACTCGACACACGGAGCGGCAGTACCAGTAAGTCTTCCTTCAAGGGCAAGCCCATTTGGCATTGACCCCCTTCTGGCTGCAGGGCTGTTTTTGCTGTAGGCTGTGTTAGTAGTTCTTTGTTGCTTTTGCTTGAGGTGCCACCGTAGGGGAGAGGAGTGTACTTGTTAGAATAAAACCATAAGTCCAAGGTAGATAACTTGGCTGGTTGTTTCCCTTTTGTCAGCCGCTTGTAGATAAAAAGCGCAAATGGGGAACCAGCACTCCACCCACCTTCTCAAGCCTTTGCAAGAGTTCCTCAGGCAGCGTAAACTGAAAGTCTCAGAACAGACCATCTTAGGATTCTTGCAGGAAGTCGACCAGGTAGCACCATGGTTTGAGCCCACTGGATCTTTAAACCTCTCCAGTTGGGACAAACTAGGAAGGGACGTAGATAGAGTGTCAGGAGAACGGAAACTTCAGCCTGGGACAAAGCCGCTTTGGCGCCTGGTTCGTGCATGTTTAGAAGATAAACGCTGTGAAGAAGCCGTTAAAAATGGCCAAAGAATGCTAGCTAATCATCAGGACAGTCTGTCAGAATCAGAAGGTATTCAAAAGAAAGGGGAGGAAAACATAAAAAGGAGGGAAAAGGAAAAAGAAAAAGGGAAAAGGCCTAAAGAGAAAAGGAAACAAAAAGGAACAGAGGAGGAGGAAGAAAAAAAGAAATTGTACCCGGTACTCGATGAGTTCGCTAAGAGCTCTAGTGACTCAGAGTCCGAGAAGGCAAGTCAGAGAGAAGAACTAAGTTCTGAGGAAGAACAGGGTCTAGAGGAGGCCGCTGCCCAATATGAACGAGAGAGATACGGGCCTCGTGGGGTGACTGCTTCGGCACCGCCCCTTCCTTATAATCCTCAGTTTGCGGGTCCAAAGAAACAGGCTCAAGTAAGTTTTGTCGAGCCTAAAACCTGGAAGAAAGTAGCTGCCGCTTTCCCAGTCTTTGAGGATCCCAATACACAAGCGAGATATCACGAACCAATAGGGTATAAGCAAATAAAAGACCTGGCAGAGGCAGTACGTACTTATGGAGTGAGCGCAGCGTTCACTCAGGCCTTGTTAGAAAGATTTGCCTATCACGCAATGACACCTTCTGACTGGATGAGTGTGACTAAGGCTTGTCTAACTATGGGGCAATATTTAGACTGGAAGTCAATATACACAGATGCCGCACAAGCGCAGACAAGAGCCAATGCTACTGCAGGGCAGCCAGTGTGGAATATGGACATGTACCTTGGCCAAGGGCAGTGGGCGGCCAACCAGACAGCCTACCCAACAGAAGTATATAATCATATCAATGTGATGGCTATCAAGGCTTGGAAGGCCTTGCCAAACAAGGGAGAGGTTACCGGTAACTTGACCAAAATCATACAAGGATCCAATGAGCCATTCTCAGACGTTGTAGCTCGCATGATGGATGCGGCAGGGAAAATATTTGGGGATCATGAAACAGCCATGCCCCTTATAGAACAATTAGTGTATGAACAATGTACCCAAGACTGCCGTAGGGCCATTACCCCCTGGAAAGGTAAAGGATTACAAGCATGGATGAAAGCATGTCAGGAGATTGGCGGCCCTTTGACTAATACAGGACTAGTTGCTGCTGTCCTGGCTGCCACTAACCGTCAGGGGCGACCCAATAATGCATGTTTTAAATGCGGCAAACCAGGCCACATTAAAAGAGATTGCCGCTCGGGTCAAAAACCATCATTCACTGCCCGACCCCAGGCGAATAGTCAAAGCAACCTCCCTGGGATTTGCCCCAAATGCAAAAAGGGAAAACATTGGGCCAATGAATGCAGGTCCGTCCGAGACATCAACGGCATGCCATTACAATGGACAGAGCCAAAAAACGGGAACAGGGGCCCCCGACCCCAGGGCCCACAAATATATGGGGCCATTCAGACACCCTCCCTACGTCCGCCGAATCCCCAAGGCAAGCCACTCCGGGTTCAGCCGGACTGGACGTCCGTGCCAGCACCAGATGCATACTGACACCCGCAATGGGGGTCCAGCCATTAGACACTGACCTTAAAGGCCCTCTACCCAAAGACTCAGTAGGACTACTCTTAGGGAGATCGTCATCGACCCTTAAAGGTCTTATTGTCATGCCAGGTGTTATTGATGAAAACTACACTGGCACAATTAGAGCTTTATGTTCATCCCCCCGTGGTATTACGGCCATATCACCAGGAGATAGGATAGCACAATTATTAATACTACCCAGCATGCACAATAAGTTCCCATCAACAAACCATAAAAGAGGGGATAACGGCCTTGGCTCTACAGGGACAGACTTTGGTTATCTAACCCTAGCTATGGACCAAAGACCTATATGCCGTTTAATAATTGAGGGAAGGGATATTAATGGTTTGCTCGACACCGGAGCTGATCGCAGTATCATAGCCTCTAAGGACTGGCCCAAAAATTGGCCTACTAAAGTTTCATCCCAGACACTACAAGGTCTTGGATATGCTAGTGCTCCTGAGATCAGTGCTAAAGAATTAACTTGGAAAGACCCAGAAGGAAAAAAAGGGCGATTCTCTCCCTATGTTATGCAATTACCAATCACCTTGTGGGGTCGAGATGTCTTGGGACAGCTAGGTCTGACCCTTACGAATGAACTCTCAGGAATCTATTCCCCACAATGCCTTAAACAAATGGAGGACATGGGCTATGTCCCAGGTCTAGGATTGGGAAAAAATTTACAAGGTATATCAAATCCAATACAAGCTAAAAACCATTCCTCTACTAAGGGTCTGGGTTTTTCCTAGGGGCCGCTGAGAGTACAATCCCCATACCCTGGAGAACAGAGGAACCAGTATGGTTTCCTCAGTGGCCCCTCTCCTCTGAGAAACTTCTAGCAGCCCATGAGCTAGTTACAGAACAACTGCAAGCAGGTCACTTAGAGCCATCCCAGTCACCCTGGAATACTCCAATATTCATTATTAAAAAGAAATCTGGAAAGTGGAGATTATTACATGATTTGAGAGCAGTAAATGAGCAAATGCAAGTCATGGGGCCTATACAAAAGGGGCTCCCATTACTGTCTAGCCTACCTAAAGGATGGCCAATTTTTATTATTGATATTAAAGACTGTTTTTTCTCCATTCCCTTGGCAAGCCAGGACTGCCAACGGTTTGCATTTACCCTACCAAGTATCAATCATGAGCAACCTGACTGTAGATTCCAATGGCGAGTGCTTCCACAGGGCATGGCCAACAGCCCCACTATGTGTCAAATATTTGTAGCCGAGGCACTTGCACCCGTTAGAAAAACCTATCCTAAAATACGCATATGCCACTATATGGATGACGTACTTCTAGCTGCACCCAACAATCAGATGTTAGACTCGGCCTATCTCCAAACGGTGAAAAACTTGAAAGATAAGGGATTACTCATTGCAAATGAAAAGGTGCAAAAAGGAGACGTTGGCTCATTTTTGGGAGCCATCGTCTCCAAAAGCCAAGTCACACCCCAGAAGTTACAAATTCGTAAGGATAATCTAAAAACCTTAAATGACTTCCAAAAGCTTTTAGGAGATATTAATTGGATTCGGCCCTACCTTAAGTTACCTACCTCTGATCTAAAACCACTATTTCAAATTTTAGAAGGAGATGCCCATATTTCCTCACCCAGGGCATTGACACCCCAAGCTAGGGAGGCCCTCCTTAAGGTGGAACAAGCTATAGAAAGAGCCCAACTCACCCGCGTTACGCCTGGTAAGCCTATTTCCTTGTGCATCCTAGCCACCCCCTGCATTCCTACTGCAGCGCTATGGCAAAAGGGCATTCTGCTTTGGATACATGGCCATGCCTCTCCTGGCAAGACTGTGGAACATCATCCAACTAGCGTTGCTGTATTAGCTCTACAAGGCATTAAATCCTGTCTTACACATTTTGGAGTATACCCTGATGTCATTATTACTCCTTACAATGCTCAACAATTACAAGTGTTGTTAGCCACCGTTGATGATTGGGCAATTTTGAGAACAATTTTCCCTGGTAAAATTGACAACCATCTCCCTAAAGACCCATTGTTACATTTTGTGTCTACTCATCCGATCCTTTTCCCCCGAATGATGGCTAATAAGCCTATTCCAAATGCTATTGACATCTTTACAGATGGATCTAGAACAGGGTTGGGAGCCTATATGGTGTCAGGACAAGAACCAGTTACACTTCAATTCACTCCTGATACACCACAATTGGTGGAATGCCAAACGGTTTATGCAGTCTTTCAACGATTCGCTGAACCATTCAACTTGATTTCTGACTCCCACTATGTAGTTAATGCAGTACGACTACTAGAAGTAGCAGGAAACATCTGTCCCCGAAGTCCAGTGGTGCACCTTTTAAGAGATCTTCAAAAAATTATATGGTCCCAGCGCCACCCATTTTTTATACAGCATATTAGAGCACATTCGATGCTGCCTGGTCCTATGGCCGAGGGCAACCGCCTGGTGGACGCTGCTACCAGACCGATAGCTTTTGCAGTACTAGACAATGTTAAAGCGGCCAAAGAGTTTCACTCCTTATACCATGTACCCACAACAACTCTAAGAAAAAGATTCCACATCTCCCGAGCCACGGCAAGGGATATAGTCACCAACTGTACAGCTTGTGTGCCTTTTCATCACCCTCCTCACACTGGGGTTAATCCCCATGGGTTACGTCCTGGTGACCTATGGCAAATGGACGTGACACATGTCCCGCAATTTGGGAAACTCAAATATGTGCATGTATCCATTGATACCTGCTCAGGGATAATTTTTGCATCCCTTTTTACTGGAGAAAAAACGGCTCATGCTGTTACTCATTGCCTGGAAGCTTGGGCAGCTTGGGGCAAGCCCAAAGAATTAAAAACAGACAATGGCCCTGCCTATACCTCTAAAGGTTTTCAATCATTCTGTGACAACATGCAAGTCAAGCACATCACTGGGTTACCATACAACCCTCAAGGGCAAGGCATTGTAGAACGCGCAAATCGGACCTTAAAAGAATTGTTACAAAAACAAAAAGGGGGAATAAGTTCAGGGCACTCCCCCAAGAATCAGTTATCTCTAGCTCTATTTACTTTAAATTTTTTAACACTGGATCATGCAGATCAATCTGCTGCCGAACGGCATGGGAATACCACCCTTACTGGTCATCAATCAGTAAAATGGAAAGATATCCTAACAAATAAATGGAGAGGCCCGGATCCTGTAATATCAAGATCCAGGGGAGCTGTCTGTGTTTTTCCACAGGACCAAACCGACCCCGTGTGGATTCCGGAAAGGCTGACTCGGAACATCCGCGATGAAGACACGGCCATTACAAGCCGAGAACCTGGTGACCCATCTCCTTCTTCTCCTCCCGCTCCTGGTCTATAGCTCAGGCATGAAATTCTGGGCTGTAACAAGAACATGGCCCATGCCTATGCCAGTGCATGCCAACTCTACAACTCTCCCAGTTTTTCTCTCCACATCTTGCACAGGAGAAATGCCTTGTGCTACCCCTTTGGGAGAGCCACCCAAGCCATTTAATTTTTCCAAATTCAATCTTAGTGGCACCCTCTGTTTTTCTAAAGATCCGATTACACCATGCATCTGGGTTAGTAAAGTTAACCTCAGTGCCTGGCTAGACCCCATGGAATATTCTCAAGTCTCCCCACACCTTCTTACCGATGCTCTCAGTCAGGTTGCTAGGGGAGCCACTGAGGGTCATGTTAAGTCCAATGACTCAGATGTAAAGGTCACTACCTTGCTGATTCGAAGCACAGTGACAATCCTCCTTAGAAATAATCTTACTACCACTAACTCCACTACCTTTCGAGCTTCTCCCTGGTGTTACCCAGAAGATAGTTTCCCCCCATCTTTTACATCCTGTCAAGCAAAAGAGTTTCCTGAGAAACAAGTTTCCCAAGGCTTCCAGCTATCTCCACCACTAAACAGATATAAGATGGCTAATAACAGTACGGGAGGATATGCGGGTTGGCCTTGGTATCAATGGATACTCTCTAATGATGCTGGTGCCTCTACGGATGTATCGGCATTTTCAGGAATTTTAGGCTATAATCACGAATTGTGGAATGTTTCTGCCACACGCAAAATAAAGGGCAGGCATCACCAACCAAAATTAGAAAGCATTTTATACAATAATATTTTAAATAATGATACTGGCACTGTAGCTGAGGTATGCGTCAGAGCACCCTTCTTCTTTCTCATAGCTGATACTCTCAACTCCACTATTTTAGATTGTACCTCACCTGAGTGTCAGTTGGCTGAATGTTGGGACGGCACATCCAGGTTAGCCCTTTTGGTTCGTCTGCCTACCTTTGTGCCCATTCCGGTAGAGGCAGACCCTGATAATTTTCCGATTATGAATCTTATCAGGCAAAAACGTGATTTTGGAATTACTGCAGCCATTATAGCAGCCATCACTATTTCAGCAGCAGCAGCTTCTACTGCAGCTGTCGCTATGGCCAACCAAGTACAAGCTGCGGAGACCATTAATCAGATAGTGGAAAAAACCGCCACTGCCTTAGTGACCCAAGAAAGGATAAATGCACATTTTCTGTCTGGCATTCGTCTGGCTAGCCAGAGAATGGATCTGTTACAGGAACAAATGGAAGAATTGTTTAAACTCATTCAAACAAGTTGTATTTCTCATTATCAACATGTGTGTGTTACCCCCCTCAGTTATGATTTTACTACTTCCATTAATCAAAGTAAGATCATTTCAGATTACCTTGCAGGAGACTGGAAATTGGAGGCCGAAAAGCTATCCCGACAGCTTTTCTACCAGATCGCACAATTGAATGGCACTCGAGTGGAGATCATTACCCTTGAGGATCTTACTTCTTGGCTGCATTCTGCATTTTCCTTCTTTAAGGAATGGGTGGGGGTGGGAATTTTTGGAGCTATATTAATTTGTGGTGTAGTGCTCTGCCTTTGGCTACTGTGCCGACTAAAGAAAAAAAATCAATGCGATAAGACCCTGATGATCCAAGCATTGCTGGCAGTTGAGCAAGGCGCCTCTCCCCAAGTCTGGCTTGCCAGACTCAAAAGATGAGCCATCCCTTTCCCTTTGTGTGGCCTTTGCACACCGGTCGAGCCTTGTTGCCATTGCACACCGGAAGGCGCACACACACCCTGTTAGCGGCCGTAGCACTTCGCGGGGATCCTCCCATTGCACGCGAATCAGCGCTACCCCTACCCCTGATCACCGTCCTCGATCGGTAAGATCTTCATAAGGATCTCTCCTTGATCGGATGGTTACCCTTGGCTCAAATAAAGGAGGGGGAGATGTTAGGCGCGGATCACACCCAGAGGTGGTGCCGATCCTACTTCAGCTCCTGCGCATGCGAGGTTAAGGGCTCGACAACAATGTTTCTCTTTCCCCTCCCGCCCGGGGATATGCTAATGAGGCATTGGCCAGAGGCTCAATTCCCCCTCCCGCACGGGGGAATGCTAATGAGGAATGGGCCAGTTCGCCAATCAGCCAGAGACACGCCACGCTAGGACCTGCATATAAGCAGCGCGCTCCGAGGGCTGGGGTCTTTCGCTTCAGCTTCAAAGGACGCTCCCAATAAAGTGTGATCGAGAAGGATCCTGGTGTCGGCGTCTTTCCTGCTGGCAGGGAGGTCGCGACGCAGAAGTGTTTTAGTTATCCTGGCATCTCTTGGTTTCCCATATGATGCTGAGTATTGCTCTATCAACTTTTTAAAGAATTGTATTGGTATTTTGATTAAAATTGCACTGAATCTGTAGACTGCTTTTATTAAGATGGCCATTTTATTATGTTAATCTTACAGATCCATGAATGTGGAAAAGATTTCCATATTCTGATATCTTCTTCAATTTCTTCCTTCAGAGATTTGACGTTCTTGTGATACAGCTCCTTTACTTGCTTGGTTGAGTTACACCAAGATATTTTATACAAGGCATTGGTTAATGATGTTATTTCTCAGATTAGTTTCTGTTTCAAAGACCTATCCTTCAGTAAGAGTGGGGTGTTGAAGTCTCCCACTATTATTGTGTGGGGCTCGATGTGTGGTTTAAGCTTCATTAATAGATCTTTTCCAAATGTGGGTGCCCTTGTATTGGGAGCATAGATGTTCAGAATTGTGATGTCAACTTGGTTGACTTTATCTTTGGTGAGTATGAAGTGTCCTTCAGTATCCTTTTTGATTAATTTTGGTTGAAAGTCTGTTTTGTTAGATATTAAAATGGGCACTCCTGCTTGCTTCTTGTGACCATTTGCTTGGAATATTTTTCCAGCCTTTTACCCTGAGGTAATGTCTATCTTTATGGGTGAGAAGTGTTTCTGGAATGCAGAAGAATGTTGGATTTGTTTATGCATCCATTCACTTAATCTGTGTCTTTTTGTTGGAGAACTGAGATCACTGATGTTGGGAGACATTAATGACCAGTGACTGTTAAGATTCTTAATTTTGATGTTAGTTCCAGTAGAGCATTTGTGTGGTTGTGTTTTTGCGATGGTATACTTATCTATTTCCTGTGTAGTTTTGGTTGTAGCTTGTCCTTTTGGGGTGGAGTTTTCCTTCTAGTACCTTCTGTAAAGCTGGCTTCATGGATAGGTACTCTTTGAATTTGTTTTTGTCATGGAATATTTTGTATTCTTTATCAATGGTTATTGTAGTTTTGCTGGGTAAAGTAGTCTGGCCTGGCATCTGCGATCTCTTAGGACTTGCATAATCTCTGTCCAGGCCTTTCTGCCTTTTATGATCTCTGCTGAGAAGTCAGGTGTAATTCTGATAAGTTTGCCATTGAATGTTATTTGGCCCTTTTCCCTTGCAGCTTTTATTATTTTTCTTTGTTCTGTATATTTTGTTTTTTGATTATTATGTGACAGGAAGTTTTTATTTTCTGGTCAATTCTATTTGGTGTTCTGTAGGCCTCTTGTATGTTTATAGGCATCTCTTTCTTTAGATTGGGGAAATTTTCTTCTATGATTTTGTTGAGAATAGTTTCTGGGCCTTGGAGTTTGATATCTTCTCTTTCCTCAATGCCTATTATCCTCAGATTTCTTCTTTTCATGGTGTCCTTGATTTCTTGGATGTTTTGTTTCAGGATTTTTCCAGATTTATCATTTTTTTCATGGTTGATTCAAGATCTATGATTGTCTAGACCTGAGATTTGTTCCTCCATCTCTTGGATTCTGTTAGACAGGCTTGCCTCTTTGTTGCTTGCCTTCGTCTCTGAGCTCTCACGTTCCCGTTTATCTTCTGTCAGTGTGTTTATCATTGAATCAATTTTCATCTTCAGATATTGAACTGTTTTATTGATTTAATCTGATTGTTTGTATATTCCTGAGTGTCTTCCACTGACTCTTTTTTTTTTTTGACTCTTTATAGGCATTCAGAACTTGAACCATTTTATTGCTCCTTCATCTGGTTGTTTGCATTTTCTGAATTTTTCCCATGCCTCTTTATAGGCCTTTTTTATGTCTTCCACCTGTTTGGCGGTGTCTTCCTACATTTGATTATGAATTTTATTTGTTGCCTCTATTATCATCCTCATTACTAAGGATTTGAGTATTTCCATTGTGTTTGAGTTCTCTGGGGTGTTTTCTTTGGGATAGCTGGGATCTGGAGATGCCATATTGTTTTGAGTTTTTTGCATATGATTTTATGCTGTCCTTTAGTCATCTTGCTGTCTCTGTTTTTGGCAGGTAGCTTCCAGAGTGGGATGAAGTGAGTCTGAGAATAGATTCAACCATTTTCTCATTATTTCCCTAGGCCGGAAGGTCTGATGCTTCACTGGTCGGGATGGCAGGAGGCTAGGCCTGTAGTTTCAGTCTCTCACAGCCAGTGATCCCCAGCTCCCCTGAACTGTGGGCCCTGTAATTGTTCTGGGTCTCTGAATGTGCACTGTGTGAAGCCAAAATGTCCACAGCTTTCTGGGTCCCCTTGTATCACCGGAACTCTCTAGTGACTGAAGCAGGTCAGGCAAAGGTGATCTGATGGCCACTCTACTCCCTGTCTCCCTGGAGCTTTGATGCCCTGCTGGTCTATGGTTCCCAGTAGCGTCAGGGCCCAGATTGCTCGCAGTGTCCAGATTAGTGTTACTGGGCCCAAACCACACACACACACACACTGAGGCTAACTAGCATCTATGGACCCAACCTGAGTGTTGAGTCCAGTTCTAATCTCTGGACCCAAATGGGTCTTGGAGGCTAATCCATGCACTTAGTCCAGTTAGCTCTGAGTCCAACCAGGGTCTCGGACAAAAACCCCACACTGAGCTCACTGAGTTCAGTTAGAGTCTCAGGACCTGGACTGCATGCAGGTCCAGCCAAAGTCTCAGGGCCAGGACTGCATGCCAAGCTCAACTAGAGTGTCTGGGCCCAAATTACCTGCCATGTCCAAGTAGGGATTCTTGGCCCCAACTGCCTACCAAGTTCAACCAGGGATTCTGGGTCCAAACCATGCACCGAGCTCAGCTAGAGTCTCAGGATCCAAACTGTCTGCTGAGTTCAAATGGATTCTCTGGGCCCAAATTGCCCGACAAGTTCTGCCAGGGAATCTGGACCAAAACCACGTGCTGAATTCAGCTAGGGACACTGGGCCCAAACTGCTCACCTAGTCCATCTGGAGTCTCAGGACCGGGACTGCACACCAAGCTCAGCTAGAGTCTCTGGGTCCAAACTGCCCATCAAGCTCAGCTAGGTCTCAGGGGCCAAACCACTCACCAAGCTCAGCTAGAGTCTCTGTGTCCAAACTAAGCACAGAGGTTAGCCAGGGACTCTGGGCCCAAACTCTGCACAGAGTCTCAGGGCTGGGACTGCCTGACAAGCTCAGCTAGAGTCTCTGGGTCCAAACCACGTGCCAAACTCAGCTAGGGACTTGGGGCCCAAACTGCCTGCCAAGTTCGGCTAGGGTCTCAGGGGCCCAACCACACACTGAGCTCTGATAGTTCTCAGGGGCCAAACCACTCACCAAGTCCTGTTTGGGTCTTAGGGCAGGAGCCATGTGCCGAGTTGAGTTTGGCTTACGGGGCCCAAACCGCAAGTCAAGTTCAGCTAGGGTGGTGGGGCCCAAATTTTGCACTGATTCACCTCTCCTGCAAAAATTCCCACAAGTTACCAAGCCAATCACCTCTGCTGGAGGGTTCCCAGCTGCACATCTCAGCCGCCCCCACTGCCACTCTGGTCTGAGAACATCCGTGTTCCTCCCATGTGCAGGGGTATGCAGGTTTTCTGTATTTTGGTCCTTTTGGACTGTGGAGTACTCCTGCTGTAGTGGGGTGGGGAGCTTGTTGTTCCTGGTTCAGAATTCCGTGCAATTCTTGGAATCATTTACTGGAGCTTCTAAACACAGTCCACACTGCTGGCTGCCATCTTGGATCTCCTAATTTTATGTCTTATTGCATTGTGATTACATAGGATATATGAAGTTCAATATTTTTAATTTCTTAAGATTTGTCTTGTTCTATTTCACTTCCCAAGGAGATGCATGTGTTGGCCTCAGAGCCATCTTTGTTATTTAGATTTTATTGGTCTGTGGATTGTAGTATGATAATAATTTACTTAACAGGTAATATTCATTTATAAATGAGTACATACCATGTTTGTCTTTCAGAGTCTGGGTTATCTCACACAGGATGATTTTTTTTCTAGTTCCATCTGTCTGCCTACAAATTTCACTATGTTATTTTGTAACTGCTGAGTAACACTCCATGGTGTAAATCTATCCCATTTTCTTTGTCCATTCTTTGGTTGAGGAATATCTAGGTTGTTTCTAGTTTCTGGCTATTATGAATAAAGCCACAATGGCTCAGAGAATGTAGGAATAGGAACAGGAGGAATGGGGTGTGGTAGGGGATTGAGGGAGAGAATATGGGGAAAGAAGACTGGAATTGGAGGATATTTGGGAGGCTGTGTGTCAACCTAGAGCATGAGAAATTGACCAGGATTCTACAAGGGTCACCTTAGTGAAGACTCCTAGTAAGGAGGATATGGAGCCTGAATAAGCCATCTTTTGTAACCAAACAACTTTCAGTGGTGATACCAGTATGCCAACCTAACCACAAAACTTACAACCTACAATTTATCCTGCCTGAAAGATGTGCTGGCTGGGGCAATGTAGGCTCAGAACTTATGACAATGGCCAACCAATGACAGGTCTAATTGAAGCCCATACTACAGAAATGGAGCCCATGCCTGACAGTGCATGGATGACTAGGTATCTGAGACTGGGTAGCCCAGAGACCTAAGGTTTAAAAATTAATGAACTAATTCCTAATGATATTCTTCTATACTCATAGATCAGTACCTAGCCCAATCATCATCTGAGAGAGAGGCTTCCTCCTCCAGCAGATGACAGGAACAGATACAGAGACCTACAGGCAAACATTAGATAGAGAGAGATCCCAAATTGTAGATCTGTGTCAGATCCCTCACCTCTGAGATCAGGAAACCCTACAGGAAAAGGAGGAGAAAGAATTGTAAGATGGAGAGGAGTGGAGAACATGGCCCACAGAATCAACTAACCAGAACACATGGTGGCTCACAGAGACTGAAATGTGGGTCATGAAGCCTGCATGAGTTTGCACTAGGACATCTGTATTTATATTATAGTAGTTAACTGGTGTTCTGAGGGATGTCAGTGAGAGGGGGTGTCTCTGACTCTTTTTCCTGATCTTAGGACCCTTTTTTGTTTTACTGGGTTGCTTCGCCCAGCCCCAAGATGAGGGTTTATGCCTAGTCTTATTGCATATTACTATGCCATGTTTGGTTCATATCCCAAGGAGTACTTCTCTTTACAGGAGGGAAATGGAGAAAGAGTGGATCTAGGGAATGGGGAGTGAGGTAAATATGTACTTGGGATGTACTGTATGAGAGAAGAGTAAATAAGAATTCTTTATAGGATTTGTTTTGTTGCACAGGGCATCAGAACATGGTTTATTTTGTAGAACCTTCTCTGCTGATGAGTTTAATATGTATTATTATGTACCCTTTGGAGTTTGAATGGGATGTTTAGTAGATATCTGTTAAGTCCATTTAAAGAATGATGCCATTTGTTTCTGATGTTTCTCTGCCTTCTTTTTGTCTCAGTGACCTGCTTTTTGGAGAAAGTGGGATATTCAAATAGACTACTGATGTGTTGATGTTAATCTGTGTCTTTAAAGAACGAAGAACAATTTTTATGAAATTTGGCATCCATGAGTTTGGTGAATATATTTAGAATAGTTATGTCTTCTTGGTTGACTACCTGCTCCCTTGGTTGAAATACAGTGTCCCTTTTGATCTCTTCTGATTGACTTTAATTTGAGGTCTGTTTTATCAGATGTTAGGATAGCAACTCCTCTTTCTTTCCTAGTCCCACCTACTTGCAATACTTTTGTTTCTCCTTTTACTTGAAGGTGGTGATGATCTTTAAAACTGTGGGCAGCAGATGGATAGGTTTTGTTTCTTGATCCATTTCGTTAGTCTGTATTTTGAATGGAGACTTGAGATGAATGATATTCATTGTTATTAAAATGTGTGTATTAGTTGTACTCATTGTGTAGTTGATTGGTGTGTTGCTTTTATTATCAGTGGAATTTTGTTCCTTAATAACTATGGCTTCATTTTTCTTTCCACAGTCTCTTGTGTAGAAGAATTTTAATGCAGCAACATGACTGTCTTGGCAAGTGATCTCATCCAAAGACCTTCTAGGTCCGTGTGATCTGGCTGGAATACAGACATACCCTTAGTGCACACCTCTAATTTAACTGGAAAAGAGCAGTACTCTCAAGAGGTATTGTTGAGTACACAGATTTTATTTTTAGAATGAAGCGGCCATGTTTGAAAGTGATGTCTAATTGATGGGAAAAGTAATGAATCAGAGATAGGATATGCATACTCAAATGAGAATAGTACAGGAAAGAGTCGCTATTAAAGAGCAGTTCCAGGAGAGAAAGTCAGGCAGTTGTGAGTCACTGCAGTGGAGCTGAGTTTGTTTGTGAGTTCATGAAGTTCAATGAAGCTCAAAAGACACAATGAAGCTATTCTGCCATCTGTTGTTCTGCTAGCCTTTATTTGTGACTTGTGTGTTTTTTCTTTTAACTTCAATATACTTTTTATGTCATATATTTAGTGTTTTAACTATAATATTCCATGGGGATTTTCTTACCTTTCCTTTTAGTGTCTATTTGATGTTCTGTGTGTTTCTTATATAAATGTGGCTATGTCTTTCCTTAGTTTGGAGTAGTTTTCTTCTGTGATCTTGTTGAAGACCTGGTCTATGGTACTAACTTGGTGTTCTTCACCCACATCTGTGCCTATCATTCTAAGGCTTGATATTTTCACAGTGTCCCACAGATCCTGCATGTTCCTTTCCTATGTATTTTTAAACCTTTAATATTCCTTGCTTATATCGTCTAGACTTTCTGCTTTATCTATTAGTCCTGATATTTTTTTTTCTTCTGCTTAATTCTACTTGTAAGGCTTTCTTGTTTCCTAGTAATGTTATTAGATTTTTTTTTCAACTCCATCTTCATTTCAGCTTGAGTTCCCTTCAGTGTTCCTATCTCTTTACTGAATTCCATTTTCAATTCCTGCATTGTCTTCCTCATTTCCATCAGCCTTATGTTTATGTTTTTGGGTATCTGTCAGGTGTTTGTTCTCCTAAATTTAAGTGAGGTTGGAGTGCATGCGTGTGAGTGTGTGTGTGTGTGTGTGTGTGTGTGTTTTCATCTGTCTTTTTTACCATCCTTGAAGTCTTTGATGAAATTTATGATTGTTCTTTTAAATTCTGTGTCCTGGGTTTATTGGGAGTTTATTGAAGAAATTCTCATTAGCCAATGTTTCTCTAGGATTGACAAATTTAAAATGAGGATGCTGGATTGTAGTTTTGCAATACTAAGTGAGCATTTGGTCTTTTGCTAGTTCTGTGTCTGATATGGACAGAGAAGGGGTGGCAGAAAAGAAAATGTATGAACAAGCTGGGTCTATAGGTTGGATATATCTTAGGAGGAATGAAATCAAGTAGACAGAGGAGGCTGGGCTCATGTGCAGGAAGGGCATTATGGTCCAATCCTGGAGTGTAGGCATAGATCTGGCTGGGTAAAGAGGTTGGGCATTGCAACAGGAAAAACCTGAGGGTTTGGATACAGGCAGGCCAGGCACTAGTGGAAGCCTAGAGTTTGGTTACAATGCAGGCAGGGGTGGTCAAATTAGGCCAGGGCACTGAATGTGGGACCCAGGCTAAATACGGCAGGTTGGGGACAGTGACAGTGGAGGGTCAGCCAGATTCACCAAACCAGACTCTGGGGCAGTATCACCTTCTCTTTTCCCTAAAGTTGCTCTTAGGCCTCAGTCCAGTACAGCTGACAATGATGCTAATGAATTATAGAGGCCTTAACAGATGGATTTAGAAGACACATGAGCTTTGAATTCCTCCAAATTTTTTCTAGAAAGTCAATTCAAACACACTAAAAACTTCAGTAGAACTGTATAGAAATTGATGAACTAAGCTTATGGAAAGCTAATGTACATGAGTGACTAAACAGTTAGTGTCACAGAACTCACTCTGCCTAGAGCTGCTCCAATGAACAGTAACCCAACGGATTGCCTTCATTGAAAGTAGGGCAAGTATATTGATATAAACATTGTATCACTGTAGCTAAGGTGGGTATGACAGAGACAGGCTATACATGTATGTATAGATAGATAGACAGACAGATAGATAGAGATTTATATATGCATATACATATGTATGTATATATTTTTTTAATGAGTACAATTTAACTGGGAAAAAAGCAGTGTTCTCTCAAGAGATGTTGCTGATCACTCAACATCAGCTTGGCACAGGTGACAGTTCTCTGTGTTCAGAGTGTTGGCATCCATTCCACTAGCCTAAGATTTGGAAGTAACAAGAAAGATCTCTAATTGTGACGGAGATACTTCTGCCGTTTCATCATAATAACCAGCTCATATTAAATGCACAGATTAACAAGCTTCGCAGTGGCATTTCCATGCATCTACCCTCCTCGGTTCACTCTTGTGTCCACCTCTCCATTCTTTCTTATTGATGCCTCTCCTATCTTGTTTGGTTGTTGACATGAGATAGAACAAGCAATGGTGGTATTTGTGTGTCTGCTTCTCTTAGTGTGGAGACCTCGGTTTTATCATTTTCCACTGAATGCCAGGCTTTCATTGTTTATGGATACATAATATTCTTCTGTGTCAATGTAAAGTTTTCTTTCTTTATTCATGTGTTAATTGGGCAACGGACACAATGAGTGAATCGTTCATGCTGTAGTTGAGTGAAAGCAGCCAAATGAGGGAGGATGTACACAGTGACCTTATATTTTCCAATCTCCTGAGAGATATTGAGAAAAAAATTACAGAAATTAAACTTTTGTCATTCAAGTGAAGGGTGAGGAGCAGTTGTAGGTGCTGGTGAAAAAGTTCCAGCTCATTACACACTGGTACCATGTGGATACAGACAAGTGACCTGTGTGTTCATGTTTCCTGTACTTGCATTCTACTGTATTTAGTCATGTGGTTAGATTATTATGAGCAACAAATGATGATGCTTCACAAAAGTGTGTGCACCAGCACAGGCTCCTTGCCTGACACCCTGTTCTAGCACCCTGATGCTCCCCATCCTGGCTGTGTCTTTGGGATTCAAGTAAGGGAAGATCTACAGAACTACGTACATGAACAGACAACTGTCTGGGACAGACACTGAAATGGAAAGTAACCTCTGTCCTCTGGCTAAATCACAGGGATATTCTCCATGATATGGCATAGGAGACCCTGAATACAGGGTAGTTGCTCGTTTGTAAAGAACAAACGACAAGGAAGCTCCTGCCTGTATTCTAAAGTCAGAGCTTGGATGCAGATGACTGAGAGGGCACAGTGGCCTTCAAACTCAGAAGTGCCTGTGTAGGGAGCTTTCCTCTTTGACACTGGAGATTTAAGCCTTTCTGTTTTTCATTCACAGCAGAATATATGCTTAAGAAGAATCTGTCCATTTTCCCAGGATCTTGCCTAAGCCAGTGTGGTTCTGACGGTGGTACCACCTCCTTCCTGGAATCTTAGGGTATCAGGACTCCATTTCCTGCATCTTTCCTTTCAACACTGGTTAGGAAAATAAAGTTTTAAAAATTCACAAATTTGAAAGAATTCTTTTGCATTGCCAGAAGACACTTATTCACGGGATGACACAAGTAGCTCTCACCCTCTGTCAGGGTGTAGGCAGCAACTCTGGGGGTTTGTGTCAGGACTGCAGGTGCCTGCTACACACTGTGCATCTGTAGCACAAAAGTATGCACCAGCATCTGCAGCCCGGGCAACAGTGATGGACAGAGAACTGCTCTGGGTGGAGGTGTCAAGGGTGGCTCTTAGTCTTCCATGGAGTTTCTCTCTCTCATTTGAGCGTATTAACACTAGCAGGGCAGGGCCTCTGCCAGAGTCCTGTCTGTACCATTGTAAGGTCAATGTGGATGTCTTGTAACTGCAGTTCACAGTGACATCTTCACCCTCCTGGATGCTCAGAACCTGAAGATTCTCTTGTCCTAGTTTGCTGTTCACCCCTACATAGAAGCACAGGCCAGAGAACAGGAGTTAGTGGTTACATTTTTAAACTGCGTTTCCATGTTATTAAAGAGGCTTCATCACTTCATATCACATATATATGGGCTATGAACTTTGCTGTTCCTGCTCCTCTAGCTAGAAGCCCCAACTCACTTGTCAGTTGCAGCCACAGCGTCAAAATCGACACTCCCAGGAGTCTGTCCATTCTTCCTTTTGGAGATCAGGTCACAAGAGGTGACGCTCCAGGCCTGTTCACAATGTGGTTGGTTTCTGAGCACCTGGCTTGAAGAGTCTATCAGAAGCAAGTTCAAATGCCACTCTCCCTACACCCTCCTTCCTTCATCTCCCCAACCATCTCCCCTCCTCTTCCCCCATCTCTCTGATCTAAAGCCTAGGCAGTCTGAGGAAGAGGAAGCCTGACATCTGGTGGTGGCACCATATTCCTGCTAGGAAAGCATGGCTTCCAGTGGTGAGGGGTTGCGCAGCTGAAACTGCAGTGCTGTTCTAGTCTCTGCACTCATGTTAGATTTCTTAGTCAGTGTAGGGAGACAGAAGGCAGAAAAGGAGACTAGAGCTTGATCTCTACAGACTGTTCTAAAACAGTGAAGGATAGATGGACACCCTCCCATGGTAAAAGGGTTGTCTGTGTGGGGAAAGGTCTGAAGTCAGTGACTCTTTAAGGATGGGGTGAGGGTATTGCTTGCATCCATAAGGGACTAGGAGAGTTCTGCAGTTTCTCTTTCCCTGGGCTCCCCAGGATCCAGCCAAAGGGTGCCAGGTTGGTGCCAGGTGCAAGGTTGGTTCTGGGTGCCAGGGCAACCGCCCACTACACAGCTGCAGAATGACAGGGTGGCTCCCATTCCATGTCCGTTTCTTCCTTTCAAGATGACCAATGACCAATGCTAGGTCCTTTGTAGAAATCCTGTCTTGTGACCAAACTCTGGTTCCAGCTCAGGTAACATAGTGTGAGTCAGGATAGAACTCAAGAAGTGCTCTGAGTCCAGAGTTTACAAAACACCTTTAAGAAGTGTAGATGAACACATTCAGAGTGTGTATGTGGTCTTCTGTAAATTCTGTGTCTGATGCTGGAATGAGGTTGTACATTGAGCTGGAGTTGTTAGTGAGCAGCAGAAATGGGGTCTGGCAGGGTGAAGCAGAAAAGACAACCAGTGAACACCAGGTCTGCCTCAGAATCCCACATAAGCACAGAGGACTAGAAGAAAAACCACATGATAAGGAGAGCAGCACATGACTCTGGAGCATCTCTGCAGTCCCTTCTGAGCTCCACATTGAGCAGGAGGTGGCTGCAAGGATTCTCACCCAGACAGACATGGCTGCAGCTCCGCTGTCAACTCCCCTATTAGCTCCACCTTGCAGCAGTTCCCACTGCTCCTATACAAGAATTCTTTCTATCCTCTTCATCTTCTGAAACAAAATCCTAAAGCAAGTCCATCTGAATACATGCACAGCCAGGTCATGTACACATGTCATTAACAGCAATTGCAGCTACTGCCATATGGAGCTAGAGTAGGATCTCGGGAGAAAGGGAAGCTGCTGACAGCTTGGCCTTTTGTATCCAGCTCCCAAGACTATGTAAGCACTTGCTGTATAATCCACTTTGTTATGGCAAAAGTGGAGGGGAAGGGGGGAAAGGCACCAAAGTGAAATGAAAGGTGATATATCAAGAAGAAACCAGATCATGCAAAGAAGAGTCTGTACTCGGTGGCCATCTAATGAAATATTCCACAGTGTCCCTTAAGCCCTCTGGTCTATGTGAAGTTCATTTCTAAGGCTTCATGGCTGACTTTTGTGTGGATGTGGATGATTGTGTGGAATAAGATTGAAGTCACCCACTATTACACTCATTATTACATCTGGGCCAGTATAGTTTGTTTTACAAAATTGGTTGCACTGACAACTGGCATGCATTTACAATTGCTCTATATTCCTGTTGGACTGCTCCATTTGTCCACATGCCTTTGTGCCTTCTGACTGGCTGTGGCTTGCTTCTGTCTTCTCTTGAGTTCCAACTTCCTAGAATAACGTTTCCTACCCTTTCCCTTTCAGTATGTGTATACCTGTCAGTAAGGTGAATTTCATGCAGATAGCAAATTGCTGAGTATTTGGTTTTAGCATGAAAAAACAAATCCTTTAATAGGTGAGCTAATACCATTCACACTTGGCGTTACTATACCATTTTATTTTTTCTGGTTATTTCCATTTTATTCTTCATCCTTTCCTCATCTGAAAAGCTTCCTGGTTTCTGAGATAATGTTTTTACTGTTGAACAATTTGTCTGTGCTTTCCAGAAGTCTCAGCATTCTTAACTAATAAAAACTCAACAAGTGTATTCAATAATTCCTTTAGAATTTCTGAGGTGTTGGTCATGCACTGGAGCTCCTTGGATGATCAGGCTAACTCAAGGCAACAGCTATTCCACTTCCTAGAGCTGCCTCCTTCATCTCAGACAGTTTTCTTCACTTGTTCACGGGCAAAAGAATTCCAATTTCACCTGCTCCTCATGAGAAACACAGTCTAAGGCAATGTGCTATTTATTTTAATCTTGAAACAAATATTGAAATACTTATCATGCTAAATTCCATTGCAAATGGCCCTACATTAGTTACTTTTCTGTTACTGTGATGAAATACTGAGGCCAAAGGAAACTTATGGAAGACTTTGTTTTGGCTTGCAGTTCCGGAAAGGTCATCTTAGTGGCATGAAGTCATGACAGCAAGCACCAGATATAGCAGCTGGAACAGAAAACTGAGAGATCACATCTTCAACCAACAGCACTAAGCAGAGAGTGAACTGGAAGTAGGGTAAGGCTGTAGCACTCAAAGCACAGCCACAGTGATTAACTTCCTCTGGCAAAGCCACACATCCCGTGCATCCCCTCGAAAGTGCCACCACCTGGAGACCAAGGGTTCAACACATGAGAGTATGAGGAACATTCTCATTCAAACCACCACAGACCCTTTAGTAACAGAATCAATATTCAAATAGGAACCTTATCCTGGATTTTTACCAAAATGCAATAAAGCCAGAAATTATACAATTAAAAAGATGAGCACAGTTTTTAATATTCTTCAGAGGCTTGGAAATATTTGAGCAGAGTGCCCACTTCTACTCATTGTGAATGTACAGAAAAATCTGATTATGTTGCATCCGTTTCATAAGTATGTCTGTGAGCACATATACAGAAACTATCCAATCCCTCCTATACAACATTTCTGAAACCATAGACTACATACACATGTCTTAAGAGACTTAAAAGAAGAAGGAGGAGGAGGAGGAGAAGAAGAAGATTACTAACTCTAATAGAGCTCTGTTACCATATGATAACATTTTCATATATCAATGCATAATTTAAAAAAACAGAACTACTGAATTAACTGATGGCAAATCATTAGTAAAATAAACCAATGACACTAGCATGTATACGCCAGGTGAGGGGATGTTTTCAGCACTTCAACTTTAAAAGTAATAAATGGAGATACCTGTGGTGGCACATGCCTATAACCCAATATGTTGGGAAGGTGAAATAAGACGATCAAGAGTTTTAAGACAGCATAGGCTCCAGAAGAAATTCCTGTCTCAAAAATAAATAAATAAATGAAAATAAATACAGGAAATCAGCAAATGAAACAGTTAACTGTGAAAAGAGACAAACTACAAATGAGAGAAAATCTTGCCAGCTGCTCCTCTGACAAAGGATGAAAGAACACAAACACAAACACACACACACACACACACACACACACAATAAAAACAATCAATCAAAACTGGGCTTTGGAACATAATAGAGAGTTTTTTAAATAAAAAGACATATGGCCAAAAAAATGAAGCACTCAGTACTTTTTTTGTCATAATTGAAATGGAAGTTAAGCTAATCTGAAAGAACAGCTACCATAAAGAAATCAAGAGACAACAAATATTGGTGAGTATATTGGGAAAAAGGGGGACTTCACTCACCACCGATGGAAGGATGAAATGATGTAACACCTATGTACCTAGTGTGTAAGGGTTCCTTGAGCCTAAAAGATGAAGAGTTATGTGGTCAAGCTGTATGGTCCCTGATCTAAATGACTCTGTATTCTACTACAGAGATAATAGCTCAGCCTTGTCTATTGCTGCTGTATTCAAAATTGTGAGGGAATGAAGGTAGCTTAGAAGTTCATCAACAAAAGAATGGAAAAGGAGAGATTAGTGGAGATGTATATTGATAGATGATAGATAGGTACATACATACATACATGATGATGATAGATTGATAGATAGATAGATGATAGATACGTAGATAGATAGGTAGATAGATAGATACTTAGATGCATAGATACATAGATGAATATAATTCAGCAATAAAAATTGAAATGATAAAATTTGCCTATATTGGGCACAATTAGAAAATACTATAAGTGACTTATCCAAACTCAGAGAGAAAAGTACATACAAATCTTAGCTTCTAATTTTTATTTGTATGTATTCATGTGAATGTGAGTCTGTGTAGGTGCCACAAAACTAGAGAACTGTCAACAATAGGGGGAAAGAAGCATTAAGGAAGATAAGTGGGAGGTAACAGACCACATGATACAAAAGTAGATGCAGGAATCCAGTGAGCAAGAAGGTTTATGTGGGGATGGGGAACTGGGAGGTGGAATAGGGGATGGGCTTGGTGAGGGGTCAACCAAAAGTACATATGTAAGAAAATGCCTTAGAGAAAACTACTAATTTCTAAGCTAGTTTTGAAAATCTTAGAAAACAAATGTTTTTATTAAAAGATTATAAAAATCAAAGAGCAAGCTGTGCTGTAGGGGTGAAGGTGGACGTTACAGCGTGGCATGTGGGAACTCACAGGGCCATGCTTTGGTCTTCCAACTCACCAACATACACACACTAAGAGTGAGTGCATAACATAACCATCAGTAAGTGAGAAGAGAGAAGTGGAAAATATTTCAACCAAGCCAATAGTTTGCCTTTCCCTTTAGGAATACTTAATTTCAAAATGTTAAAATATTATTCCAATTACTCAAGACCTCTCTACTCTTGGTTTTTACTTTCACTGCATATGGAATAGAAACATAATTTCTCGACAGTGTGCTCTGTGCCCTATCTCAAGCCTTGAAGGGGCACAGTATGTTTCGGTGCAGGCTGCAGGTGCCTGGAGAGCAATGTGTGCTCACTGCACAGAGGTAGACAGCTGAGTCACTGGGCTGGGAGTCTCTGATGTGCAGGGAAACATGCAGACCGGCTCTATTAAGGTGAGCTGTGAACCTGCCTTCTTCTTTGTCACCATTGGAGAAGATGGACATCAGGGCCTTGGGGCCTTGCCAGGGATGCTGTCTGTACCACCAGAAGTACTGAGAACTAGAATCAGTGAAAGTGCAATTGAGAGAGGTCATGGCTCCTTCTGGGACACTGAGGGATTCTGGGTTCTGTTGTACCTTCTGCTGGCAGCTCACCCCTGTGGAGAAAGACAAGGTCAAAAAAACAGGCCTGGATGCACATGGATGCTAACCATCAAGAATGCCTTTTCCATGTGCTTCCCACCCCTAACATGAGATTGAAAGTATTTGTTTCTCCCATTAGCCTGGAAGAGGCAACAACTTTACATATCACACCTGGATCCTGAAGACTTCCCCACACTTACAGTTTAACTGAAGCCACAGGACCACTAGTGACACACTCAAGGATGTCATACTGTCTTCTTCCCTCTCAATGAGGACTGAGACTCTCAACCCTAAGTTAGCAACTAGAAAAGACTCCCCACCACCTGAGCAGCACCAAGCCTATCCCCCAGGCCATCCTCCACCCTCTCCTCCCCTTCCTGCACCCTCCTTCTCCCTCTCAGTCCCTCCCCTTCTCTCCCACTTGAGACCTTTGCTCAAGACTCCTGAGAAAACACTGCCTCCTTGTGGGCTCCTGATACCAAAGAAATAGCCAATCTTCAGACTCTTCTAGCTTAACTGATCAAAAGTAAAGCACTTGAGAATTTAGTAGGAGTATTCATAGGCATTTGCTCCAATTCAGGATGAAGGTGTGAGCATGTGTGTACACATAGGGCAGGTGTTGTCTTCTTTCTTGTAACAACAGGTATCACACAGAGGCATTAAGTCACCTGCACTGAAAAAGTGAGAAAAATCTGACATAGAAATCTGAGTGAGGTGTTTTGTATAGCAAAACTCTAATCCTTGTCACTCTAAACATCCCCATCCAAACAATCTTTGAGTTTTGAATTTATTTAATTTTTTTATTGATTCTTTGTGAGTTTCACATCACGTACTCCAATCCTACTCATCTGCCATCCTTTGGTATCTACCCTGAACACGTACAAACTCCCTCCCACACACACAAAAATAAAAAACAAACAATAAAAAATATACAAAACAAAACCTAAACTTATTGCATTGTTGGTATACTGTGGGACAAACTGTGATATGTCATTAAATCTATAGATGGTCTGGGCTGACTCTTTCTCTAGGTCAAAACCTAGAAAGGCCTGAAATTCTTCATTGCATTTGGCATCAGGAGTGCACTTGTGTCCAAACAGAACTTTACTCAGGATGGTGCCGGAGAGATGGAGCTGTGTTCAGGACCTAAACTCTAAATAAAATCTAGCAAATAGTTCATTTGTGTAATTTTTAAACTCTCTTCTCTTGAATAAGGTCCTGTTATGCAGGGATTGGTCGTGAACATTGTAGATTTGCTTTCTCTCACCCTTCCTCTTCCTGGCTCAGCTTCCCCCTCTCCATTTCTCCCCTTTCTTTCTTCACTATCCTCTTCCCTAACACTTTCACTTTATCCCACCCTCCATTTTTTTACATTTTTAATATATTTTATTAATTTATTATTAACACATCTCAATTGTTATTCCATCCCCTGTATCCTCCTATTCCTCCCTACCCCTACATTTTGCCCTACTCCCCTCCCCTATGACTATGACTGAGGGGGGCCTCCTTCCCCTGTATATGCTCATAGGGTATCAAGTCTCTTCTTGGTAGCCTGTCATCCTTCCTCTGCATGCCACCAGGCCTCCCCATCCAGGGGACAGGGTCAAATATAGGCACCAGAGTTTGTGTGCCATTCTTCATTTCTTAAGTCATCAGCAACCCATTTGTACCAGAAGAATGCCAGAGCTGAACAGGTTCCACAGTGACCCTCAGAACAAGGAGAAACTGGAGAACAGGGCCTCTCCACTTCAGATCTTATTCACTGGAGCCATGGTGCGAATCCTGAAACTTCCTACTGGAACTCCATGTGAGAGAGGTATGGGAGAATGGGGAAATAGAGGAATCCAGAGGGTCCTAGAAACCTACAAGAAGACCATCAAGGCTGGAAGATCTGGACTGAGGGGGGTCTGCTCAAACTGCTGTACCAACCAAGGACAATGCATACAGTAAACCTAGACCCCTATTCAGATCTAGCCACTGGACAACACATTCACCACAGTTGTATGGAGACCAGGGAGTAACTCTGAAATGAAATCTGATGACCTCTATTTTACCACTTCCCTTGGTGGGGAGGCTTGGTAGCTCTCAGAGGAATCATAAGCATGCTACCAGGATGAGACCTGATAGGCTGTGATCATATGCTGGGAGAGGTGGTCCCCTTCTGTCACAGACCTATGTGAGGGGAATAGGGTGAAAGAGGGAGGAAAATGGGATGGGAAGATACATGTGAGGGGATGACAATTGAATTGTAATCTGAACAAATCATTTAAATTTTAAAAAGGAGAAACCTCTTTTGAAACAGTCTTCTCATTGATATTCAATCTCTAGGCCCAGCACAGTCCTGATACATCAGCACAGCTAGCCCAGTATGTCTGACACTTCATGTATCCTCCCCAACCCCAGATCAAGCCCATATATGCAACCAGGGAGCCACTCTAGACTCCTAAGTCCCACTTGGCCAACCCATGAGTTATGTCCTGTTAGGGACGATAGGCCATATGGCCAATGTTCAGCCATCTTGTCAGAGCCTGCACCTTTAAGTCTCTGTCTTTCCCAGAGCTTGCCTTTCACCAGAAACTAGCTGACCCTTTTGTGAGTCAGCAGGTAGGCCAAAGACAGATAGAGATGGAGCAACCCTGTTATGGTTTAACAGCTAGACTAGACAAAGAGGGAGCTAGATACCCTGTGTGGCAGGACATTATGACCCTGCCTGGAATTCCCTATGTTTTGAGAAAACCCGCAACTGTGTTACTATAGCGATATGCTTCCTTGCCTTCTGAATTATAAAAGCTGCTGCCTGACTAATAAAGTTGAGAGTTTGATCAATCAGACTTGCTCTCCTTCCGTTTGTCTTGATTTTCTCAACAGGTGACCTCCCTCCCGAGTTTTAGATGAACCCTGCAGGTCAGGGAAATGTCCATGTGGCAAATCCTTTGTACCTGTGTACCAGCTCAACCTACTGTATCGTCATAGGACACACAACCAACTAAAGAAGTCCACATGTCCAATCTAATCACAAAAACACAAAGAACATAAAGGGTCAAGGCAGCATTGACTATCACCCAAGTACAGAATTACATGGGTGAACCTCAAAACATAGAACTTAAAGGAATAATAATGAACTTCACTAAAGAATACAAGGAGTTTAAAGATGACACAAACAAACAGCTCCTGCACTTAAAGAAAATTATCTCAAATGAAATAAATGCTTGAATGATGCCCAAGAAATGAAATATAAGGATAAATGAAATGATAAATACAATTGATATTTTGAAAACTGAATTCAATAAAGAGAAATATTGAAGAGAACTCAGGCTGAAATGAAAATAGAATTTAAAAGCTTTATAAGCCACCGAGAGAACATAGGGGGAAGCCTTACAAATAGAATGCATCAATACAAGACAGAATATCACGGGTCAAAGATAAAAACAAAGAATATGAGAAACATTTTTTCAGACACAGAAAAGAAACAGGCAGGAACTGTAGGACACCATAAAAGATTGTGTGTTGATAAAAAGGTTTGACAACTAAAAGGACTAGTCATTCTTACACAGGACTTGGGTTTATCTCCAAACACCCATAAGGTGGCTCACAGCCAGGTATAACTCCAGATTTAGGGGATCTGACATGCTTTTCTGGCCTATTTGTGTACCATGCACATGTGATGTGCAGACACACATGTAGGTAAAACACATACACACAAAACAGTAATAAAATTAAAAAGTCATAGAAAAAAAGTTCCCTAAAATAAGAAAGCACACATTTATATATATACAAGAAGCCCATAGAGACCAAATAAAGAAGACAAGAATATAAATTCTCTATATAATGAAAACACTAAACATATAGAACTAAGGAAGAGTATTGAAGCATGCAAGAGAAAAAACACAAGTTATACATAAAAGAAACCCCATCATAACAACACATGAATTCTCAATGGAAGCTTTGAAAGTGATCAGTGACTGGAACAATGTAAGCCAAATTCTAAACGACTATACAAGTCAACTAGACTATGGTGCCCTGCAAAACTATCCTCCATAGTTGAAGGAGAAAGAAAAACTCTCCATGAAATGAACAGGCTAAAAGGACTCATGTCATGGGACCCTCCACATAGAGAGCACTGGAAGCAATCCTACAGAGTAAAGAGGTGTACGAACGTCACATACAAACTATAGGAAGAAGACAAATGAAGTGAGAATCACTGAAACACAAAGAATGATTAAGAATGCAAAGAGTAAAAAACATAAAATGACTGACATCAACACACACCTTTCAATAATAGCTCAGACCCACAATCACAAATGTTACATGTTCTCTCTCATCTGCTGTTCTGAGATCAAAACCTTCAGGTGTGAGTTGTAAACTGAAGTAACTGCACACACTAGCAAAGTAAAAATGGAGCATGTGCGATGAGCTCTACAGAGGGTGATAGAGTATAGATGATACGAGGGAGGAAATGTAAAAATGAGAAGGGGCCTTTACTTGGGGGAGAGAAGGGGAAGTCAGTACAGAAGCAGAGGGGAGGAGGAAAAACATAGAATAAGTGATGTTTGATAAGGTGTCAAGAAATTGTATTATTTTACGTTCACTTAAAATTACACACACACACACACACACACACACACACACACTTAAACTAAGTGGTGCCACTTGGGCTGACAATCCTTCCCACAAGAGCCATAAAC
>CAJRSG010021595.1:201138-212802 GCA_907169655.1 Acomys percivali | reverse complement strand
GTCTTTACCATAGGATAAAAGGAAAGGCAAAAAGTAGGATTTACTAACTTATTTTCACTGATTCAAATTTGTATTAAGATACTATGCTGTCCTAGAGGCATGGCTCATGACTTGAAAGAACTTCTTGCTCAGGCAGAGGACTGAGGTTTGATTCCCAGAACACGCACGATGACAGAGCCATCTGTAACTTCAGTTCCAGGAGGAACTATCTCTCTCTTCTGACCTCTATTAACACTAGGCACACATATGATTCATAAGCATAAATGCAGGCAAAACATTCATGTGCATAAAACAGAATATTTTTTAATTTCTTAAAGGTATTATAAAATTAAGTTATTATAAATTGGCCCTAAGACTATATAACCATTGCAATCTGCTTTATTTACCTCTAGAAATTTGAAAGAAGGGTTTGTGCTGCCCATTTAGTTAAAAGATCAGTGATGTGTTGAAACAATGTTTGAATATTAACTGCACAGGACAGCCACAACAAAGGAAGCATCCGTGGCTTCTTGGGCTCACGTGTTGTCCCACACTCTGCATCAAATGTGGGCTATGGCCTTTTACATTGCTCTTTTCTGTAACTGTCATAGTGACCAGTGGTGGCTGTTTTGGGAAACAGGAATCCTACTGTCATCCAGGATTGGCAACACATTTGTGGCTTTCCTGAGGGCCTGCACAGGATATCCCTGGCATCCAGCTCACATGAGTGTCTTCAGAAAATCTCCTTCCTTCAAGAGTCAAAGCTTCCATTCCACTGATATTGCTTAGTGGGATTAGAAGGAAACTTGGAAAATATTCCTTTGCTACTACAAGAGTAAGCCATCTAGTCCAGCCTGCATCAAAGCACTTGGCCTAAGCACCCAATAGGCTAAGTGAGCTAAGTCACCTTGATTTAATTCTTCCATTTTATTATATTTCTTTCTGATTTTTACCATTGTCCATGGTGCTGGTAGTGTTGTAGAGATTATTGTTTTTGCAGAAGTTGTTTTTGTCTTCTTTTCCACACCTACCAGCAATATGTAAGGATAATCCTTTGGCTTGTGTATTTATCATGCAGACTGTTAAGTGTTGATGTTTAAAATTTTTAAATCTGATTTGCAAAATTGTAACTAGTTTTAATTTTTCTTTTTTGAGAATGTTAAAAACACATTGTATTTACATTGTAAAATATTATTTTAAAACATTTAGTAGCCATTTGATATTGTCTTTTAATGGTAGATATTCTTTATTTTATTAGTATGGTGCTACAATTTAATAGAGTATTAACAAATTTCCAAGATAAAATACATTACTAACAGTTTTAAGAAGTATCTTTATCTTGTTCCTTACAATAATGACATTTTAGGTCATGCTATGATTGAACAATCTGTTTGTCTGAGATTAGGCAATGGATAAATATTTAAAGCATTATAAATAGAAATAAAAATAGCTTGATTGTATGAAAGCTACTGAGCACATACATACAAGCAAAAAAAGAAAGTCAAAGCTTCCACTCTTGAGACTGACTTTCATGGCTGCCATGTTTCTGTGGGAACTCCTGCTATCCTTGAATTTGTCTTAGTAATTTTTCTCACTGACAGATATAATCTTCTCTCAATGCTGTTCTTTATTACTTTTGTGCACAATTTTTTCCTAAATCTCATTGCTTTTACATTACAAATGTACTCTGTAAGTGACAGCCTGTGGCTCAGAATCTTTGCTCTTACAATTCATGGTAATGGAGCTCTCTGCTTTTCCCTCACTGGCAACACTTGTAGTTGCTTCAGAATGTGCTCTTCACGCTGTGATCTATACAAGACATAGAATCACCTATTAAAATACATTTTCTTTCTTGTTTCCTTTTTATTCTTACAGTTTGTTAGCTACAGACTTTTGTGTAGGTTGACATAGTAGGGATGTACCTCCTCCACAGAGCAGGTCTCTGATCACATGAGAAAGCAGTTGGTTGACCCTAAAAACAATCAACATCACCATTGCACCAGACAACACATTACTTATTAGGTTCTTCATTTAGCACACTGGCACATCAAACCATGTGTATTTTTCACTTCCTTAATGAATGCTGGTTGCACAAATAGCATGCATGTGAATAATGTATTTTAATCACATCCATCTTCTATGACCCAGGCTTGCCTATCCACTCATTTCCTACATTCCCGTTAGTCTTCCCAAATAGCACCCCTTCAATTTCATGGCTTTTTTTCAAATCTATATTCTTAATATGAGAGAAATCCATCAGTATTTGTCTTTCTGAGTCTGACTTTCTTGGATTAACATGATAATCTCCAGAAAACAAAAATTAACAAATATTGGTGAGAACAGAAGAGAAAAATAAACCTTGTGAATCACTAATGCAAATGTACATTTGTTAAACTAGAATAGATATCATTATGAAGTACATCAAAAACTAAATATAGAATTATGATATGGTTCCAAAGCATCACTCCTGTGTATAGTCCTGAAGTAATCACACTAGCATAAGTGTAGAGAGACACCTGTGCATTCAGATTTATCACAACCCATACTGCAATCCTTCCACAGACTTTCTAGATAAACTAATAAAGTGCAGTCTCTTCATCTGCACCACAAAAAGATTTCCTTCCTGCTCTTTCCTTACATAATCTGAGCCCTGGTGAGGTGCTGCTTTAAAATGACTTCAGAGGAAAGACACCATTGAATCTTGTCGAAATTACCTCCATTGATACTGTTATCAACCAACTCAGCAGACAAAGCACAAGAAATTTACCCTTGGCTGCCAACTAGTATGACATCGTTTATCCTTAAATGACAGTCATCGGAAAGTGACTGAGATATAAGCTCTTAACTGGTCTTAACTAATCTCCAGAAAATCTACATAGTCCTCAGAAGATGAGAGCTGACTCTGAGTCCTTAAAACCCATGTGCACCTGCATAAGGCAGAAAGCCTATCCAAGATTGCCAGAGTGGAACTTTCAGTGACAGTAGCCACTGCTTGTCATGTTCTCCTTTGGAGATCTTCACTTTTTGTCCCTTTAGGTGTTTTTCATACTTTAGGATGCATTGTGTCTCTGCTTTATCTTATTTTTTTAACTAGTTAATTTTCACACATTCAGAATTTACTTAGGCAGTGGTTGTACTAATGTATCCATCTCTACAAAACTATCAATGCATCTACAAACCAGATGTTGTTGGATATGCCTTTAAATGCTACTGGGGAAAGTCTACAATAGCCATCATCATTTACCTATATCTTTCTTTTAAAACCAATAGTATACAAAACAGTAAAATGTAAGTCACATTTGTCCTTCACAGCATCATCAACTGTAGGAGAAATGAACCAATCAAGAGTAAACTTGCTTCTCTAGTAAGAGACCTTGTGGAACTTAGGCGCAAATAAGAAATCTTCAATGAGTATTCAAGTATCACAAGACAAAATCTTATTCAGCAAGCCAATAGTTAATTATATCTACTCTTATAAAAATATGGACACTTTAAATTATTGCACTCTTCTTAGACATTGGAGTATTAAGTAACAAATGAATTTTTTTTGAAGTGAAAATCCACTTTAATAATCCACCACCAGCTAAGCTGAGATGCTCCTCCCCTCTCCATTGAAGGGGTAGAAGACCAGTCTCTCCAAGATGCTTCAGTCAACTAAGAGGTTACGACTGACCGAGGGGAACAGCTCAAAGAAGCCTTGAAGAGGGTGAGGGTCTGGAGAACTCCAGTGGTACAGGCTGTCTCCCTGATAGAGTGCATGGCCAGTTGGGGGCTGCCTAAGTCCAGCACCCAAAGCCCCAGTCGAGAAGCCAAGATAGGCCCAATGGTGGTACCACAGGGGGAGTCATTGCGGACCATGAGGTCCTGCAGGGGTACCCCGACCTGGCTGGCCACCTCTCGAACCAGGGCCTCTGAAACTGCATTAGAGGCGTAGCATTGCTTGCTGCTCACCTTGATCACAGGACCCTTATGGAACAAGGGCCGATGGTTGTCTTCATGCTTGTCCGAGTAGTTTGGGTGCACAGCGTGGGCCATGTCTGCACTGATCATGAAGGACTTAGGTATGGCCTCCTCGAAGGCAGTCAGACGCTGAGGTGTGGCTGAGATGCGCCGCAGTATCAGCTCTGTCAGCAGAGACTGTGCTCCTTGGGCACTCTCAGACCCCACCTCTTCATTGTCATAGAGTGTGACCATGCGCACATGCGGCTCCCTGGCCAGGGAGGTAGGAGATACACAGGAGTCGATCAAAGCCTGCAGGACACAGAAGCAGCTGTGCAGATTGTCCAGCCGAGGAGCAAAGATGAACTCTTCATAGGCTCCACCCAGGACTGCAGGCTGGGTGTCTGCCAGGCAGAGCTCCATCTCTATGATGTTCTCTGGACTCAGCCCCAGATGGGTGCAGAGCAGGGACATGAGGACAGAGTGGTGCCGTTCATCAGCAGAGCTGAGAGGCCCTGGTTCAGGAGTCCCTTTCTCCAGCTCTTCCTGAACAGCTGTGGCAAGAATAGGGACTAGGTGCATCTCTGTGTTAGGCCCAAAGTTCTCGTTGATATTTCGCTGCAGGTGGATGGCCAGATGTGGGATGTGCAGGATGGGCTTCTCCACATGCACAAGCCTCTGCTCCAGCCGACCTGAGGTAGGGCACTTGATAATGACTCGTCCAGCCAAAGTCAGGTCCCGGTCAAACCATGTGCTCCAGATCCTGCCACCATAGGTCTCAACACCGACCTGGTGGAAGCCCACCTGGCTTCTGCAAGATCTGCGTTTCACCCGGAGGCAGGGACTGTTCGTGTGGGCCCCAATGAGGCTGAAGCCATTGCCAGGAGCATACTGGCCCCCCACAGCAAAAGCAATGATGGAAGAGGAATTTCTGGTTAGGAAGTACTTGTTTTCTGGTACGATATCCCAGCCCTCAGTTTCCTTGAGTTCACGGAAGCTAGCCTGGAGGAGGCGGCTGCGGCACTCGACACGACGTGGAAAGGAGAGGGGCTGCGGTTCACAAACTTGAGGAGCTCCCTGGCTGTAGCCTGGATTGCCTCTTTGCGGGCCCTGCCATTCATGGCCACCTGCATAGCCAGCCCTATAGCTCTTTTTCTCCAACAAATGAATTTTTACACAACTTTATTGCCATTGATTTATCAGTCACTCAAAAATAAGACTCTAAATAATACTAATATTTCATTCCTTCAGAACATGAATATAAAGCAGAAAACTCTGTAGGAAGCTATATGTAAATTAACCATCAGTCCATTTCCTTCTCAATAACTACTAGACTGGAGTAAGGTGATTGAGATACACGTTCTCACATACACCAGAAAGACAAAGTAGCAACAGAAAGCAAGTGTATAAGTAGAGATAATTATCTTTAAAAGCTGGGGTTTTTAATAAAACAAAAATTAAAAGAAAGAATGTGTCTGTTCGAAACACTTTGGTGGGTGCCTGATGCAATGTGGGTAAGCAACGATCACATAAGTGAATGACTCGGTATTACCATTTTTTCAGTTATTTTTGGATGTTTGACAAAAACATTTAATTAAATAAATAACAAAATTCCATTGTACACTAGAATGTCAAATATAGTCTTTTACTTTGTACAGTATAATTTTTTATATATTGATACAGGAAATTATTTACATTGGAACAAACTCCAAAAACTTACAGTCTGGTTACACAGCCAATCATTTCATACATTGTATTTATTGCTTATATTTTTGGCAGGGGGGATTTTATATATATGAAGTCATGTTTAACCACGAAAATGGCAAAAGCAATTATCTAAAGAGTCAAAAGCCCATGGGTGTCAAGGATTGTGGTTCCAAAATGACAGATTTACACAATGCAAATTAACTTCTTAGAGCATTGTTTTTTCAAGTAGAGAATCACAAATTTATGTAAGACTGTGTTACACAGAGGTTTGGGATTGCAGAACATACAGCCATGTTAGAATCGGCTCACACATAAATAGGACAAAGGCTTAACCTCTACTTCAGACATTGCTCTGCGCACCTACTCATGCAATTACTCAATTTCCTCTGGTTATTTAAACCAACATATCATAGTGTGTTAATGCCCGTACTGCACAATAAATGCTTAACATAAACAATTAATATGAATATAAGTAATTATTAAGCTGAAATCAACCATATAGTCTAAACATCTGGATCATCTTGGGCCATATCTTCTATACTCTTAATATCTATATATTGGTTTCCACTCTCGAGAAAGCAATGTGACAAATGCTGTCCTGGAATGTCTGACATAGCAAAGGGTGTCACTCCAGGAGTGGTGGCAGCTTTGAAAACAGGCTGCAGGTGTCTGGGGAGCAGTGTGTATCTTCTGCACAGAAGTAGATGGCTGAGTCTCCAGGCTGAGTGGCTGTGACATGCAGGGAAAGGTGTTTCTCTTTCTTAATCAGCAAAGGTTCTGCTTTCTTTCCATATTTGAACGGATGTGAGTGATGAACTGAGGACCCTTCACAGTTTCTTGCTTGTACCAAAGGAAGTAGACTGAGGCACTGTCTGTGTAAGTGTAGGTTATGACAGTGCTGGCTCCCTCCTGGACACTCAAGGAGGAAGGATGCTGCTCCACCTGCTTACCGTGGCTCTGCTCTGCACAGAGTGATGAAGAGAAAGGTTCTCAAGTCATTACTCTTCCTTGATTTTTCTTGTAGTAAGTAGGAAAATGCTGAATAAAGCCAATTTCTGTATATCTAAGGACCATCCACTAGCATACACTATCCCCATCTCACCCCAATCTTCAACCCACAGTCCATCTGCAGCCAGAGGAAAATGAAGAAAGCATCAATAGCTGTCCTTATTGTTCTTCCTATTCAGATCAATTGTAGATGCTCATTCTCTAGGCAGCTGAGCCATGTGCAAGTCTGGATTGAGCCTTATTGTTGTCACAGCCATACAGGATGACTTATTTCCCCAACCAATAAGACCAAAGCTTCTTTACTAAGAATTCAGTAAATTGGCCTTTCTGTGCATCAGCAGAGGTACACTGCCACCCTGTAGTCAAATTTCTAACTACTAGATTCCAGTTTGTTTCCTTTTATACTAGGATTCAGAGAGAGAGAGAGAGAGAGAGAGAGAGAGAGAGAGAGAGAGAGAATTTGGAGGTATCTCCATCCCTGACTTCAAGCAATACTACAGAGTAATAATAAGAAAAACAGCATGTTACAGGCATAGAAATAGGCTGGTTGATCAAGGAAATTGTATTGAAGATGAACAAACAAACCCACACACCGACAGACAGTTGACTTTTGACAAAGGAGACAAAAATTATACAAGGGAATAAGAAAGCATCTTCAACAAATGTTGTTGGTCTAACTGGATGTCTACATGTAGAAGTATACAAATAGATCCATATTTATCATCCTGCACAAAACTCAAGTCCAAGCGGATCAAAGATTTCAACATAACACCAGATTCACTAAATCTATTTGAAGAGAATGTAGTAAAGGACCTTGAACTCATTTGCAGAGGAGACAATGTCCTGAACAGAACGCTGACAGCTCAGGATCTAAGATCAACAGTTAATAAAAGAGACCTCAGAGAACTGAAAAGCTTCTGTAAGGCAAAGGACACTATCAATAGAATGAAAAGGCAGTCTACGGATTAGGAAAAGATATTGGCCAATCCTACATGAGACAAAGCGATAATATCTAAAATATATAAAGGACTCAAGAAATCAAACACCACAAAACCAAATAATCCAATTTAAAAATGGGGTACAAAGCTAAAGAGAGAATTCTCAACAGAGGAATATTGAATGGCTGAGAAACACTTAAAGAAATGCTCAACATCCTTAGACATCAGGGAAAGGCAATTCAAAACAACTCTGAGATTCCTTCTTACACCTATCAGAATGGCTAAGAACAAAAGCTCAGGTGACAGAACATACTGTCAAGGATGTGGAGAAAGGGGAACATTCCTCCACTTCTGGTGGTTGTGCAAACTTGTATGAGCACTTTGAAAATCAATTTGACACTTTCTGAGAAATTTGGGGATACTGCTACCTCAAGAGCTATACCACTCCTGGGCATATACTCAAAATATGCTACTCCATACAACAAGGACATTTACTCAACTATGTTCATAACAATTTTATCAAGCCAGAATCTGGAAATAATCTAGATGTCCCTCAACTGAAGAATGGATAGAGAAACTGTGGTACATTTACATAATGGAATACTACTCAGCTATTAAAAACAAGGACTGCTTGAAATTTCCAGGCAAATGGATGGAACTAAAAAGATCATCATTAAGAAGGCGACCCAGACCCAGAAAGACAAGCTTGGTATATATTCACTTATAAGCAGATATTAGCCACACTAGAGCATGACAACACTGTAATACGCAGATGTAAAGAACCTAAAACAAGGAGGACCCTGGGGAGAATCCTTACTTCTAATTCACAAGGGCAAATAGAATAGATACGACCAGCAGCTGAAGAAAAGGAACAGGATGGGAGCCTACCATAGAGGTCCTCTGAAGGACTCCAGCCAGCAAGGGATAGAAACAGTTGCTGAGACTCACAGCCAAACTTTTGGGTAGAGGTGAAGGATATAAGGTCATGTAGGAGAAAGGAGCTCCACAAGAAGACTAATGGAGCAAACAAATCAGGGCTCAGAGACAGGGAGTATGCCTGAGAAAATTGATGCACCAACCAAAGACCCTGCACGTTGAGGACATAGACCCCCTTGTCAGATGTAGTTGATAAGCAGCACAGTATCTTTGTGTGGCCCATAATATGGGGAGTAGGGGCTACCTCTGATATGGACTCTGGTACCAACTTATTGATTACTTACTCCTGGCAAGGTACCTTTGCCAAGCTGCAGTTGTAAAGGACTCACACAGTACAGATAAGACTTGATAGGCTGGAGTTAGATGGTAGGGGCAGAGGGTTCCCTTTTCTGAGTCCTAGGGGAGGGAAGGGGGAAAGAAGTTTAGGACCAGGAGGAATTGAGTGAGGGATACAATCAGGATGTAAAGTGAATTAACTACATATTAAAAATAAAATAAAATAAATAATGGCAGTTATTGGGATACCTGCTTGAATTAAGACTGATAGTGCTCTTACATATGTATCCAATAAGATGAAGTAAATTTTTTATATTACACTATAAAACATAATACTTGTATACCACACAATCCCACAGAACAAGCAGTCTTAGAATAAGGCAATTCTACTTTAGTAAAGATGCTTTTTAAACAAAGAGGAAAAATAAAAACCACCAAGGACAAACTAAATAATGCTTTGTTAACTCTAAATTTTCTTAATGTTGGTGAAAAAGTAACAACAGTAGCTGATAGACACTGTTTTATTGAATATCTGATGAGCTAGGGTAACAAATATGCTATAAGAATGTGCTCACACAGCATATCAAAAACATCATTCACCATGACCAGGTAGGCTTCATTCCAGGCATGCAGGGATGGTTTAACATATGGAAATCCATCAATGTAATCCACCATATAAACAAACTGAAAGAGAAAAACCACATGATCATCTCTTTAGATGAAGAAAAAGTATTTGACAAAATCCAACACCCATTTATGTTTAAAGTTCTGGAGAGATCGGGAATACAAGGCACTTATCTAAACATAATAAAGGCTATATACAGCAAACCAATAGCCAACATTAAATTAAATGGAGAGATACTCAAAGAAACCCCTCTAAAATCTGGGACCAGACAAGGCTGCCCACTTTCCCCATATCTCTTCAATAAAGTTCTTGAAGTCCTAGCCAGAGCAATAAGACATCAAAAGGAGATCAAGGGTTTCCAAATGGGAAAGGAAGAAGTCAAATTATCCCTATTTGCAGATGATATGATAGTGTATATAAGTGACCCCCAAAATTCCACCAGAGAACTCCTACAGCTGAAAAACACCTTCGGCAAATTGGCAGGATAGAAAATAAACTCAAAAAAGTCAGTAGCTTTCCTATATACAAAGGACAAACAGGCAGAGGAAGAAATTAGGAAAATTACTCCCTTCACGATAACCACAAGCAATATAAAATATCTAGGAATAACCCTAATCAAGCAAGTGAAGGACTTATTTGAAAAAAACTTTAAATCTCTAAAGAAAGAGATTGAAAATGACATCAGAAGATGGTGGGATCTACCTTGTTCATGGATCTGGAGAATCAACATAGTAAAAATGGCCATCTTACCAAAAGCAATTTACAGATTCAATGAAATCCCTATCAGAATACCTACAAAATATTTTGAAGATATTGGAAGAACAATTCTCAACTTCATATGGAAAAAACAAAAGTCCCAGAATAGCAAAAACAATCCTATACAATAAAAGATCCTCCAGAGGAATCTCCATACCTGATCTCAAGCTGTACTATAGAGCAACAGTAATAAAAACAGCATAGTTCTGGCACAGCAATAGGCTAGTGGATCAATGGAATCTAACTGAAGACCCAGAGATGAATCCGCACACATTTGGTCACTTGATTTTTGACAAAGAAGCCAAATCCATTCAATGGGAGAACGACAGCATCTTCAACAAATGGTGCTGGTCTAACTGGATGTCTACATGTAGAAAAATGCAATTAGAACCCTATTTGTCACCATGCACAAAAATCAAGTCCAAGTGGATTAAAGACCTCAACCTAAAACCAGAGACATTAACCAAATTAGAGGAAAAAGTGGGGTCCTCCTCAAACTATGGCACCAGCCAAGGAAAATATATGCAGTAAACTTTGAACCCCTACCCAGTCTAGCCGATGGACAGGACATTCTCCACCGTTAAGTGGACAAGGAGATCTGACTTTCACACAAACTCTGGTGCCCCATAGTTGACCATGTCCCTTGGATGGGGAGGCCTGGTGGCACTCAGAGGAAGAATAATAGGTCACCAAGAAGAGACTCGATACCCTATGAGCATATACAGGGGGAGGAGGTCCCCCTCAGTCACAGACATAGGGTAAGGGAGTAGGGCGGAAGCAGGAGGGAGGAAAGAAAGGGAAGATACAAGGGATGGGCTAACAATTGAGATGTAATATGAATAAATTAATAAAAAAAGAATGTGCTGACATTAGTTTTATGATGGGGCGTGGTTGTACTCATGTGTCTACAGGGAATGAAGACATATGCCTACTAACAAAACATGTAGATTAGATCTGACCAGGGCAGATATCCTACTATCTGAAACATAAATGTCTTCACAAAGCAAAGAGCCCCAGTGATTCACTCTTACAGATTGTCTTAGTTACAGATTTCTCTAAAATATGCATGCAAATCAAGTTTAAAAAGTCCAGGCCCAATGGTCAATCACACAGAAAATAGATAACACTGAGATTGGACAGGCAATACAGACACTGGATAGAAAAAAAGATACAGCTAGCTTTTCTGAGATTTGGCCCATATTCCAATTTTCAAAGGGTATCCAAAATGTAACTTTGCCTTTAGACAAGTAATATGAGAAGAACACCTCCACTCCGCAAACGTGGTGTTGGTGGTGCTATGGTGAGGATGGTGTGGATGGTGTTGGTCCTTTGATGTGTTATGGTTGTTTGTTACCATGTAGAATTGTTGCTTGTTATTAGGAGGAAACAAAATAAAGTTTATTTTTCTTTTTCTCTAATTTTCTCTCTTCTCTAATGATGGCAGGGAAAGAGGATAATAATAATAATAATAATAATAATAATAATAATAATAATAATAAT
>CAJRSG010021595.1:169246-194704 GCA_907169655.1 Acomys percivali | reverse complement strand
GGAAACTTAGCCATGCCTATCTCATTTACCCTGCCCAGGTGTGATAGCTTTTTATTAATTAGCATCAACATATATCAGATCAACTTCCAACACCCCTTAATACAGTTCCTCATGTTATTTTGACTCCCAACTATAAATTATTTTTGTTGCTACTCTATAACAGTTACTATGCTATTGTTATGAATCATAATGTAAATTTCTGATATAAGGCTAGTCTTAGGTGACCTCTGAGAAAGGATCACTCAACCCAGCAAAGGGCTGTGACCCACATGTTGAGAACCACTGGTATAACTGAAGTGGGGGTTAAAGTAATATTTCATTACTATTAAACAGCTAAATAATGAATATATATGACAGTTCTTATCATGTGGTACTTACTAGGTTTCTATAATTTGGTTCAACATAAATCTATAAATTTTTATTAAGGCTCTACTGAAAGTGAATAGTAACACATAAAGTGAAGTAGACACTTGTTTACAGTCTAATGAAGAAGACTAAAATACACAGACCTGAGTAAAACACACAGGATCAGAGAAGAGCATCAGCTGTAGCTTTGTGATGCCAGTAACAGAAGAAAAGGCTACAACCATAAGTTCAGATCCTGAAGGAGGCTGGACTGTTTTCTACTCACAATTACACATTATGGAAATAATGGAAAATAATAGATATGAATCATCATGGTGGCTCTTATGATTTATTAGTGTTTGTATTAGAAAGTGCTGAAAATATGAAAAATTAAAAAAGACATTTCATCAAGGCAAAAGTCCCCTATTGGTATTTTTATCCATTCTGGCCCTTTCACCACTCTTACCCAAAGTCTGTCTCATCCACACACAAAATTCTACAGAAAACTAAGGATTGCTGAATGTCATAATAATGGTCTTACACAAGGAAGAGGGCAATAACTGGTTATCCAATTCCAAATGGTCAGCCTGAAAACATGCACACAACCACCAAGTCATAGTTAGGAATATATATATATACATACATGAATGCATGTAACAACAATTAATTCTTAAAAAGGCATGAATTTGAAAGACAATAAAGGGAAGGCTGGAAGTGGGCAAAGGAAAGAATGAAATGATGTAATTGTACTATAATCTCAAAAAGCAGAAAGTATTTCTTTGGAGTTTCCACTTCTAAACATTGAGAATATATAGAAAATCCTGGTTAAGTTGCATCCTTTTAGCAAGTGTGTCTGTGAACAAACCTAAATAAAATATCCAACCTCTCCTATCCAGAATTTCTAAACCCATGGACTACGTAAACACTGTCTGGAAAGACTAAGGAAAAAGAAGTGTATTACTAACTCTAAGAGAGATCTAATACCATGTGATAACATGATAAAAACCAGAACTACTGAATTAACTAGTAGTAAACCTTCAGTGAGCACCAGGGTGACTATGCCAAGGGAGGGAATGTTTTTAGCACTTCAGTTTAAAAAGTAATAAATGGAGATACTTATGGTGCCACAAGCCTACAATCCCATATCTTAGGGTAGTGAAACAGGAGGACTAAGAATTTTAGGACAGCTTAAGCTCAACAATTAAATCCTGTCTCAAAAATAAAAAATAAATAAACAAACAAATACAGGAAGGCAGTGAATGAGACAGTTAACTGAGCAAAGAAACAACATACAAACAAGAGAAAATCTTGCCAACTACTCATTTGACAAATTTAGAAAACAAAAATACAACATGTTATATCAAAAATATTTTTTAAAACAACAATTCTCCATCCCTGATATACATGAATCATAAACAGATCCTCAATGAGTGAATAATTGGATTGGGCTCCAAGCTCAAAGATGAAGGAAATAAACATGTGCCCCACATAAGCATTTGAAAAAAAATAAACAAAAAACAGAAACAAAAACACTTAAATGATGAAAAAATCAATCAAAACTGGACATTGGAACAGAACAGAGAGTTCTCAAAAGAAAGGCACAAATGACCACTAACTGAAGCATTAAACATCAGTCATCAGTGAAATAGACTGGACGTTAAACTAATTTAAGACTTTATCACATCCCATTCAGAATAGCTATTACCAAGAAATCAACAATAAATGCTGGTGAGCATGTTGGGAAATATGGAGCCTTCATTCACCACTGCTGGAAGCACAAACTGATGTAACATCTATGGTACTCAGTGTGAAATGTTCCCATTAGCCTAAAAAAAAAAAGTGGTATATCACCCAGCTATATGATTCCTTGTTATATATATGAAAGAATCTATATGCTACTACAGAGACACTTGCTCAGCCTTGTTTATTGCTGCTTTATTCAAAATTGCTAAGGAATGAGAGCAGCCTAGATATTCATCAACAAAAGAATGGATAATGAGAATTTAATGGAAATGTAGATAGATAGATAAATAGATAGATAGATAGATAGATAGATAGATAGATAGATAGATAGATGTAGAAGTACTTTTATCCTCCTGACTCAATTGTTGTCTGGGAGTCTTACTGCCTCTTTCTGCTAACCTACTCCTAGTCCTACACAATTCTAACCTCCATACAATCTAATCTAGGCCTAGAATGTTTTCAGCCTCTGAGACTTACTGTTTAATAAACTCACTCTTACTTGCTCTTTCTGAGCTCTGGGCTGGCTCTTTCAACACAGCTGTTCTGTCTCAGACTCTTCTCTAAGCTGAGTTATACAATCGGGCCTCTCTCTCTCAGCCAGCAATTGCTCTGCTTAGCCTCAAACTAACTCAGAATTCTTCTCTAATCTTCTGGTCTCTTCTTATTTTCTATCTTGTTCTTTCTTTACCTGAGTTCTCTCTGCAACCCACATATCAGTTATTATCCTTGTAAAACTTCTCTCTCTCTCTCTCTCTCTCTCTCTCTCTCTCTCTCTCTCTCTCTTCTCACTCTCACTCTCTCTCTGCTCTTTAAGTAGCTTCCCTTTCCTCTCTCTTCTCATGAGAGTTGGGCACATCCTGTTCAGTCAAATCATCTCTAATTTGTCACCTTTTCGGCCACTCAATTAGATATCATTTTTAAACATGGATGCTTCCTTCTACAAACTAACTTTACCTTCATTTGGGATTAAAGGCATGTACCATCAGGCCTGGACGTAAGCTTTTCTTTACCTGATACTTGTTCTATACCAGGCTGGCCTTGGTGCAGATTTATATGCCTCTGTCTCTTAGATTAAAGGCATGTTTGTATTCCAGCTGGATCGCATAGACCTAGAAGGTCTTTGGATGTAATATCTGCCAGAATAGACATGTTACGAATTAACTTTCCTCCACAGATAGACAGATGGATGATAGATAGAGAGGTAGGTAGGTAGATGATAAATAGATAGATAGATGATAGATAGATAACTAGATATGAATATTATTCAGAAATGAAAAAATAAATAATAGAATTTGCATGAAAATGACACAAGTGGAAAAGACTATAGTGAGTTATCCAGACTAAAGAGACAGATATATGCAAATCTTAGCTTCTACTATTTATTCTTATGTATTCACATGAATATGAGTGTGTATACAAACCACAAAACTGTAGAGAAAAGGATTAAAAAAGGACCTACTGGGACCAAGAAAGTTTAGGTGAGGATGGGGAACTGGTAGTAATAGAGAGGAAAAGGTTAGGGAAAGGTCAAGCAAAAATAAGTGTATATGGAAATGCAATGGAGAAAACTGTGACATTGTGAGCTAGTGTTTCAAAAATATGAAAAAATATTTTTAATTGAAATCTTTTGAAAATGAAGGAATGAGCTGTGCTGTAGGGGTGAGAGAGAATGTTATGGCATGGCATGTGGTTAGTCTCAAGGCCATGTTTTTGTTTTCCAACTCACCAACATCTACACATTAACAGTATGTACATGTTGTAGAACCATCAGTATGTGAGAAGAGAGAAGATGAAGATATTTGAACCAAACCAAAGGTGTGCATTTCCTTTCAGGACTACTTAAATTAAAAATGTCAAAATATTTTTCCAATGACTCAATCCTTCTCTACTCCTGATCTTAATTTCCCTTTCATACAAAATAGAAACATAATTTCTCTACTGTGTGTGCTTTGCCCTATCTCAGAACTTGAATGGCACAAAAGTTTGGGTGCAGGCTGCAGGTGCCTAGAGAGTACTGTGTGCTCATTGCACAGAGGTAGACAGCTGAGTCACTGGGCTGGGAGCCTCTGATGCTCAGGGAAACATGCAGGCTGGCTTTATTGAGGTGAGCTGTGAATCTGCCTTCTTCCTTATCACCATTGGAGAAGATGGACATTAGTAGCTTGGGGCCTTGCCCGGTATGCTGTCTGTACCACCAGAAGTACTGAAAATTAGAATCAGTGAAAGTGCAGTTGAGAGAGGCTATGGCTCCTTCTGGGACACTAATGGATTCTGGGTTCTGTTGCACCGTCTGCTGGCAGATAACCCCTGTGGAGAAAGACAAAGGTCAGACAAACAGGCCTGGATACACATGGATGCCAAAACTCCAGAATTCCTTTTCCATGGGCCTCCCAACCCTAACATGAGCTTTAAAATACCTGTCTTTCTCCCATTAGCATGGAAGAGGCAATAAATTTACATATCACACCTGGATCCTGAAGACATTCTCACACTTACAGTTTAACTGAAGCCACAGGACCACTAGTGACACACTCAAGGATGCCATACTGTCTTCTACCCTCTCAATGAGGACTGAGACTCTCAACCCTAAGTTAGCAACTAGAAAAAAGACACTTCGCCACCTGAGCAGAACCAAGCCTTTCCCCCAGCCCTTCCTCCACCCCTTCATCCTCTTCCTGCACCCTCCTTCTTCCCCTCCCTTCACTCCCATCTCTGCCACTTGAAACCTTTGCTCAAGACCACTAAGAAAACACTGCCACCTTGTGGCCTCCTGATAGTGACCAAAGAAATAGTTAAACTGCAGACACTTCTAGCTTAACTGTTAAAGAATACAGCACTTGAGAGTTTAGTTGGGGTATTGAGAGACATTTGCTGCAAGTCAGGATAGGGGTGTGAGCAGGTGGGCACACAGTCAGCAGATGTTGTCTTCTTTCTTGTTAAGAACAGGCATCACACACAGGCTGTCGCCTGCACTAAAAAAGTGAGAAAAGTCTGCCATAGAAATCTGAGTGAGGTGTTTGTATAGCATAACTCTAATCCTTGTCACCCCACACACCCTCATTCAAACCCATCTTCAAGTTGTCAATTTTATTTAATTTTTTTAATTTTTAAATGATTCTTTCTTAGTTCCAAATCATGTACTACAATCCTGCTCATATATCATCCTTTCTTATCCACCTTCCACTCTTGCAAACTCCCTCCCACACACACAAAAAAATAAAAAGCAAACAATAAAGAATATGCAAAACAGCGCTCTCAGTTCCACCCTAGGCACCAGCTCAGCACAGCCGCAGTTCTCCTGCTGTGACGCAGGCTGGGCAGAGCACTCAGTTCCACCCTAGGCACCAGCTCACCTCAACGAGCAGTTCTGCCCAAGACATTAGCTCAGCTCAGTGGGGAGTTCTAGGGAGCACTGATGCAGACTGAGGTCAGCACTCACGTTCAGCCCTGAGGCCCTAGCTGTACGTGCCAGGCAGATTAGGCCCAGAGACTCTTAGCTGATCTGTGTGCACAGGCTTGGCGGCCCCAAGACTCTGGCTGGACTACCCACAAAGTATAGGCCCGGAGTCCCGGTTTGAATTCTGTGTGCAGTGTAGGTCCATAATCCCTAGCTGAGCTCGGTGCACAATTCTGCCCCGGAGACTCGAGTGGAGCTCGGGGTGCAGTTTAGGGCCAGAGTCCCTAACTGTGCTTGGCAGACAGATTGGGCCCAGAGGCTCTAGCGGAGTTTTTGGGACAGTCCCGGCTCTAAGACTCTGGTTGGACACAGTGTGCAGTTTGAATCCAGAATTCCTGGCTGGGCTTGGCTGACTGTTGAAGCCCTGAGTCAATAACTGACCACAGCACGCACTTTGGGCCAAAAGCTCCTAGCTGAACTTGGTGGGCAGTCCCAGCCCAAATAATTCTGGCTGGACACTGTGTGCATTTTGGGCCCAGAATCCCAACCTGAGCTCGGCCCTGAGAATCTAGCTGAGCTCAGCATGTGGTTCAGGCCCAGTGTCCCTGGCTGGACTTGGCAGGAAACCTAGAAGGCTGTGGATACCTTGGCCTGACCCAACGATCATTAAGAGACACAGAATGATTGAAAGACCCACAGTACAGGAAAGCTGAGGATCATTGGCTGTGAGAGTCCAAAACAACAGGGCTAACCTCCTGCCATCCACAACAATGAAGTATCAGAGCTTCCAGCCTATGGAAATCATGATAAAACAAGTGAATCTATCATCAGACTCCCTCCATCCAACTCGGGAAGCTACCTAACAAAAACAAAGCCAGCAACATATCTAAAGGACAGCGTAAAAGCATACGCAAAAAAAAAAAAAAAAAATGGCGTCTCCAGTTTCCAGCTATCCCAAAGAAAACAACCCAGAGAACTCAAACACAATGGAAATACAAGAAAATGACCTCAAATCCTTAGTGCTGAGGATATTAATGGAGGAAACAAATAAAATTCGTAATCAAATACAGGAAGACGCAGCCAAACAGGTAAGAGACATAAAAGAAGCACATAGAGTGGCACTGGAAAATTTCATGAAAATGCAAATAACCAGATGGAAGAAATAAATAAAACGGTTCAAGCTCTGAAGACCTATAAAGAGGCAATGGAAGAAACTCAGGAATATACAAAAAAAATCAGATGAAAGAAATAAAAAAATCAGTTCAAGATCTGAAGACGAAAATGGATTCAATGATAAACACACAGACAGAAGAAAAACGAGAACGAGAGACCTCAGAGAAGAAGGCAAGCAACACAGAGGTGAGCTTTTCCAACAGAATCCAAGAGATGGAAGAACGAATCTTAGGACTAGAAGATACAAGCACAGATCTTGAAGCAACCATTAAAGAAAATGCCAAATCTGGAAAACTCCTGACACAAAATATCCAAGAAATCAAGGACACATGAAAAGAAGAAATCCGAGGATAATAGGCATTGAAGAAAGAGAAGATATCAGACTTCAAGGCCCAGAAACTATTCTCAACAAAATCATAGAAGAAAATTTCCCCAATCTAAAGAAAAAGATGCCTATGAACATACAAGAGGCCTACAGAACTCCAAATAGAATTGACCAGAAAAGAAAAACTGCCCGTCACGTAATAATCAAAACACAAAACATACAGAACAAAGAAAAAATATTAAAAGCTGCAAGGGAAAAGGGCCAAATAACATTTAATTGCAAATCTATCAGAATTACACCCGACTTCTCAGCAGAGACCATAAAAGCCAGAAGGGCCTGGACAGAGATCCTGCAAACCCTAAGAGACCACAGATGCCAGGCCGGACTACTTTACCCAGCAAAACTATCAATAACCACTGATGGAGAAAACAAAATATTCCATGACAAAAACAAATTCAAACAGTACATATCCACAAACCCAGCATTACAGAAGGTACTAGAAGGAAAACTACATCCCAAAGGGTCAAGCTACAACTAAAACTACTCAGGAAATAGATAATTATACCATGGCAAAAACACAACTACACAAACGCTCAATTGGAAATATCGTCAAAATTAAGACTCTTAATAGTCACTGGTCGTTAGTATCTCTCAACATCAATGGCCTCAATTCTCCAATAAAAAGACACAGACTAACTGAATGAGTGCATAAACAAGATCCAACATTCTTCTGCATTCAAGAAACACATCTCACCCATAATGATAGGCATTACCTCAGGATAAAAGAATATGCAAATCAAAACCTACACTTATCGCACTGTCGGTATACTGTGGGACACACTGTGACATGTCTTTAAGTCTACAGATGGCCTGGGCTGACTTTATGTCTAGGTCAGAATCTAGAAAGACATGGAATTATTCATTGCATTTGGAGCCAGGACTGCACTTGTCTCCAAACAGAACTTTACTTGGGTTGGGTCAGGAGATGTGGAGCTGGGCCAGCCCCTAAACTCTACATAAAACTTAGCAAACTTGATTGATTGTCTAATTTTTAAATCCTCTTTTCATGAATAAGGTCCTGTTAGGCAGGGATTGGTCATGAACATTATAGATCTCCTTTCTCTCACCCTCCCTCTTTCTGACTCAGCTTCCCCCTCTCATTTCTCCCTTTTATTTTTTCTCTATATTCTTCCCTAAACCTTTCACTTAATCCCATTCGCCATTTCAAAGTCATCACCAACCCTTTTGTACCAAGGGAATGTCTCTGCCACAGATGAACGAGTTCCTCATAGAAACAATCCAGGAAACAGCTGTCTTGCAGGGGTCTGTGGGACTTCTGTGGACAGTAGGGTAAAGACTCATGGAGGCAAAAAGGCAGATTAGTTCAATACAATTAATTATATGGCAGGTGTTGGTTCACACTTCAACAGTCTGAAACTGAGTAGTTTATTTTAGGCACATTTAAGGGTAGCACAATGTAGTAAAAGCTTTTCTGGTGACAAAACAATTCTGTGTGTACAATAAGGCATACGTTTATCTCCTTAAAGAACAAAGTACTCTAAATAAAGGTTATATGTGACATTGATGCTCTTGGTAAATACGTGGGACACCTTCCATAAAGATGGGTTCAGTAGACTGATTGTTTAAAAATAATATTATGATAAGGGTGGGAGGATGATTGGTGTGCTCTCTGGCCACACAAATAGTGGAAAGGTCACAAAGATATTAATGAGTTCTGCTCCCAGATTTTAGAAAAACAACAAATTATTCATTTCTTCCTTTGTAGGAACAACCCTGTGTGTTTCACATTCCAGGTTCCTATAGTGATATCTGGGAGCACAAGGACCTTCTCAATGCCTCCTACACTGTCCCGTGATGGTCTATGAGACCTTGTAGAAGCTGCATACTGAAAACTCTTTTCTACTCAAGAGCCTTGTACTGAGCACCCACAAAACATGTCTGACCAGGCTCTTCCTTTCCCACTAACCAGTTCAAAGGGAACAGAATGATGGAAGGATGCACACACTCAAACTGTTTTCTGCAACAGCTCATGGTCCATGGCAGTAACAATACTCACTTCTCAGTAAATATGAGATGGGAAGAAGGAGATCATCATAGTGGTGCATACTTAGACTCCATGAATGGATTCGTATTTATGAGGCTGAAGCAAGACGATGCGAGTGAAAGGCCTGCCTGAGATTTGTCTCCAGTAAATCTACAGGAGGAGCAAGAAGAATGAAATCAACAAGCACTGTGGCCTTGGACAATGTTCAAAAGAAACATGAAACTAAACCTCAAGCACAATCTCCATAAGATACACACCTCCCTCTAAGGGACTTGCAATCAATTATAGAAGACTAGATTAACGACACTCATGGAAGAGCAGGAGGATGGCCAAATAGATATGCACTGCATTTTCCTGCATCACTGTAAACATGAAACAAAGCATCAAGTGTGTGGCTGTGCCAGGTGAGGGGAGTGATATGGAAAAGTGTGCAAGTCACTAAGTAAACAATGGAGCCAAGTGAAATTGCAAATTACTAAAGTTTGAACCTCTAAAAGAAACTAAGAGCCCTGGCATTGGGTGCTGGAAACAAGAGAGGAGAGAAGAGACTCCCCTTGGTGGGACTTTAAGCAAAAAAGAAAATGAAAGTTTCCATGAGATCCAGAAATATATAATATGACACTCCGCAAAGAAGAAAGGTGAGAGATCTGTGACCCTCACAGCGAGCAGAAACTGTACAATAGGGCCTCTTCCCTTACTATCTTATTCACTGGGGCCCTGGTGAGAATCCTGGGGCTTCCTAATGGGACTCATGGTGTAAAAAGTATGGGAGAATGGGGAAAGAGAAGTATTTAGAGGGCCCTAGACACCTACAAGAAGACCATCATGGCTGGCAGATCTGGACCCAGGGAAGTCTACTCAAAATACTGTACGAACCAAGGACAATGCATGCAGTAAACCTAGAACCCCTATTCAGATATAGCCAATGGACAGCACATTCTCCACAGTGGTATGGAGAGCTGGGACTGACTCTGACATGAGCTCTTGTGCCCCCCATTTAAAGACTAGTAGCCTAGTAGCACTCAGAGGAAGTGTAAGAAGGCTACCAGCATGAGACCTGATAGGCTGTGATCATATGATGGGGGATTATGTCCCCTTATGTCACAGACCTAAGAGAGGGGAATGGGGTGAAAGAGGGAGGGAGGGGAGAACGGGAAGATACAAGTGAAGGGATAACAATTTAGATGTAATCTGAATAAATTATTTAAATTTTAAAAAGAGATAATTCTTTTGAAAACTTCTTCCTGTTGATATTCAATCTCAAGGCACAGAACCATCCTTACACATCAGCACAAGCCTGCTTAGTATGCGTTACAGTTCATGCATCCTTCCCAGTTCCCAGACCTAACCCATATCAGCAACCAGGGACTCAGCTTAGACTCCTAGGTCCCACTTGGGTCTTGGCCAACCCATGAGTTATGTCCATGTGGCAAATCCTGTCTAGCTGTGTAGCAGCTCAACCTACTGTATCATCATAGGACACATAACCAACTAAAGAAGTCCACATGCTCAATCTAATCACAAAAACACAAACCATATAAAGAGCCAAAGCAACATTTCCCATCCCCCAAGTACAGAATTACATCGGTGAGTCTCAGAACATAGAACCTAAGGAAATATACATAAACTTCACTAAACAATACAAGGAGTTTAAAGATGACACAAACACACAACTCCTGCACTTGAAGAAAATTATCATAAATGAAATAAATGTTTGAATGATATACCTCCCAAAAAATAAGTCTAAATGAAATGATGAAGATAATCCATGGTTTGAAAAAAATGAATTCAATGAAGAGAAATATTAACGAGAACACAAGATGAAATGAAAATAGAATTTAAAAGATTAATAAGCCTCCAAGAGAACATAGGGGGAAGCCTTACAAATAGAATGCATCAATACAAAACAGAATATCAGAGATCAAAGACAACAACAACAAATATGAAAAACATTTTTCAAACAAAGGAAAGAAACAGGCAGGAACTGTAGGACACTGTACAAAGGTTGCATGTTCATAAAGCTGAAAAGAAAGTTTGACAGCTAAAAGGACTACTTCTTCCATAGGACTTGGGCTCAAATCCAAGTCCCCATATGTTGGCTCACAGCCAGCTATAACTCCAGATTTAGGGGCCTGACATGCTTTTCCAACCTATTTATATACCATGCACAAATGATGTGCAGATACACATGTAGGTAAAACACATATACACAAAACATAATAAAATCATAGAGGAAACTTTCCCTAACCTAAGAAAACACATATTTATATAGATACAAGAAGCCCATAAATACCAAATAAGCAATACAAGAATAGAAATTTTCCCATAGAATATCATAATAAAAACATTAAACATATAGAACTAAAGAACAGTACTGAAATCAGCAAAAGAAAAAACACAAGTTATACATAAAGGAAAACCCATCATAATAAAACATGATTTTTCAATGGAAGCTTTGAAAGTGATCAATGACTAGAAAAATGTAAGCCAAGTTCTAAATTACTATACAAGTCAACTAGACTATGGTGCCCTTCAAAAGTATCCTCCATTGTTGAAGGAGAAAGAAAAACTCTCCATGAAATGAACAGGCTAAAAGGACTCATGTCATGGGACCCTCCACATAGAAAGCACTGGAAGCAATCCTACAAAGTAAAGAGGTGTATGAACATTGCATACAAACTATAGGAAGAAGACAAATGAAGTGGGAATCACTGCAGCACAAAGAATGACTAAGAATGCAAAGAGTAAAAAACATAAAATGACTGACATCAACACACACCTTTCAATAATAGCTCAGATCCACAATCACAAATGTTACATGTTCTCTCTCATCTGTTGTTCTGAGATCAAAACCTTCAGGTGTGAGTTGCAAACTGAAGTAACTGCACACGCTCGCAAAGTAAAAATGGAGCATGTGAGATGAGCTCTACAGAGGGTAATAGAGTATAGATGATACGAGGGAGGAAATGTAAAAATGAGGAGGGGCCTTTACTTGGGGGAGAGAAAGGGAAGTCAGTACAGAAGCAGAGGGGAGGAGGAAAAACATAGAATAAGTGATGTTTGATAAGGTGTCAAGAAATTGTATTATTTTACATTCACTTAATATTAAACACACAAACACACTTAAACTAAGTGGTGCCACTTGGGCTGACAATCCTTCCCACAGAGCCATAAACTATCTAACAAAAAACCCACTTGACTTATGCTTCATTGCCTACTCCTTTGGATCTTATTTCTTATTTTTGTTCTAGAACTCTTATCAGTGCTATTAAGTCACCAGTGTAAGATTTCACCATTATTTTTCTTCTGTGGACTCTTAGTGCTATGAACTTGTCTCTTAGAACCACCTTAATTGTGTCTATTTAGTCTGGGTATGTTGTGTTTTCATTTTCCTTCAATTCCATAAAGATTTTTATTGTTTCCTAATCGTTGCCTTCACCCATTTTTCATTTAGTAGTGATCTGTTCAGGTCCCATGAGTTTGCAAGCTTTGTGTTGATGATGGTATCCATGGTAGTCAGAAAGGATAGAAGATGTTATTCCAGTTTGCTTATATATATTGATACTTGCTTTGCATCTGAGTATGTACTCAATTTTGGAGAATGCTACCAGAGGTTCTGAGAAGAAGGTATATTCTTCTGTATTTAGGTAACATGTTCACGACTTATCTGTTAGGTACATCAGTTATATCCAGCAATTTCCTGTTTAGTTTTTGTCCTAATGACCTGTCTACTGTTCTAAGTATGGTACTGAGCATTCCCACTATCGGTGTTGGAGGTTCAATATGTGATTTAAGCTGTAGTAGTGTAGTTTTTGTTGTTGTTGTTGTTTTATGAACTTGAGTCCACTAGTGTTGGATGCATAAATATTAAAGAATATCAAGTCCTCTTGATGGATTTTTTCCTTTGATGAGTATGTAGTATCTTTCCATATCTTTCCTAAGTAGTTTTGGTTTGAGGCCTATTTAGTCAGACATTCAAATGGCTCTAACAGCTTGATTCTCAGGCCTTTTGCTTGGAATGTCCTTTTCCATTCTTTTGCCTTGAGTTGATGTCTATCCTTGATGTTAAGTTGTGTTACTAGGTGTATCAGAAGGAGAGATCCTGGGTATTAGGTCATGCTTTTTGTATGTGTCAATTTCTTGGGGAATTGAAACCATTTGACAATGAGTTATCAGTGAGGAGTATTTGTTGATTCTCAGCTTTTGTGGTAGTGATCGACTCCTTCCCCTCTGTTTTTGTTGTCAATTTTTTGTCTGTTTCTGTTTTTGTTTTTTGTTTCAATGGTCTGACATTACTTATTCTTTGTGTTTTAATGGGTGTGGTTATCCTCTTCAGGTTAAAGTTTTCCTTCTAGCACCTTCTGTGGAGCTTGATTTGTAGATAGGTCCTGTTTAACTTAATTTTTATTTACAGTCTTTCTCCACCTATAGAAATTGAAAGTTTTGGGAGGTACAGCAGTCAGGGTGATATCTGCGGTCTCTTGGAGTTTGTAACATTGGACCAGGGCCTTCTGTCTTTTAATATCTCCATTGAAAAGTCAGATGTTAGTATTAGATGCCTTCCTTTTATGCTATTTTTCTTTATACTGTTATCCTTGTCCCTTTTAATATTCTCTCCCTGTTCTGTACATTAAGTATTCTGATTACTATGTAACATGAGACTTTCTTATCTAGTCCAGTCAATCTGATGTTCTGTGTGTTCCCTGTGCCTTAATACACACTTCCTTTTAAGTTTTAGGCATTTTAGTTATATAATTCTGTTGAAAATGTTTTCTGTGCATTTCACATTTGTTCTTCTTCCTCTATTCCTATTACTCATGGATTTGATCTTTTCTTTTCGTTTTTTCCTTGTTTGTATCCTTTTTATTTTTTATTTTATTTTTTGACATTTTTTATTAATTTATTCATATTACATCTCAATTGTTAGCCCATCCCTTGTATCCTCCCTTTCTTTCCTCCCTCCCGCTTCCCCCTCTACTCCCTTCCCCTATGTCTGTGACTGAGGGGGACCTCCTCCCCCTGTATATGCTCCTAGGGAATCGAGTCTCTTCTTGGTGACTTATTATCTTTCCTCTGAGTGCCACCAGGCCTCCCCATCCAAGAGACATGGTCCGATATGGGGCACAAGAGTTTGGGTGAAAGTCAGATCCCCTTCTCCACTTAACGGTGGAGAATGTCCTGTCCATCGGCTAGACTGGATAGGGGTTCGAAGTTTACTGCATATATTTTCCTTGGATGGTGCCATAGTTTGAGGAGGACCCCAGGGGCCAGACCCGCCTGTAGTTTTCCAGGACCCTCTGGATCCTTCTATTTCCTCATTCTCCCAGGCTTCTCACTCCTAAAGTCTCAATAGGATTTTCTCCCCTCTGACCCACTTTCCTGGTAGGTAAAGTTTTTCATGGGGGCATACCCTTTGGCTTAGTGTGTCGATATAAGTGAGTATATACTATTTGACTGATTTTGCTTCTGGGTGAACTCACTCATTAATAATTTCTAGTTCAATCCATTTGTCCACAAATTTCGGAAATTCCTTGTTTTTAATAGCTGAGTAATATTCCATAGTGTAAATATACCACAATTTCTTTATCCATTCTTCTACTGAGGGACTCGTACGTTGTTTCCATGTTCTGGCTATTATGAATAAGGCAGCTATGAACATGGTTGAGCATATGTCCCTGCTGTGTGGTAGTGCATCTTCTGGGTATATTCCAAAGAGTGGAATAGCTGGGTCTTGAGGAAGCCCTATTCCCAGTTTTCTGAGAAAGCACCAGATAGATTTTCAAAGTGGTTGTACTAGTTTGCATTCCCACCAGCAATGAAGGAGTGTTCCTCTCTCTCCACATCCTTGCCAGCATGTGGTGTCAATTGATCTTTTCAAAGTACCCTAGATTTCCTGGATATTTTTAGATTTCACATTTTCTTTGTCTTAGGTACCCGTTTCTTCTACCATGTGTTCAACAAATGAGATTCTTTCTTCCATCTCTTATACTCTCTTGAGGATGCTTGCCTCTGAGCTTCCTGTTTACATTTCTACATTTTTTGGTTTCCAGTTTTCCATCAGTTTTTGTTTTCTGAATTAATTCTATTTCCACTTGCAAGTCTTGAACTGTATTCTTCATTTTCTCCTATTGTTAGATTGTGTTTTCTTAAAATTCCTTATGTGATGTATTCATTTTCTCTCTCAAGACCTCTAACATATTCATAAAATATCTTCTGAAGTGCTTTTCTTCAAATATGCAGCATTTCTCCAAGGCAATTGTAATAAGGCTTCTAGACTTTAGTGAAGACATATCATCCTGGTTGTTATACATTGTTTTATGTTGGAACCAAGGAATCTGTGTTTGGGATCATGATACTTCTTACTGATGTTACCCAGTCTTGTCTTTGGGGTGTGTGTGTGTGTGTGTGTGTGTGTGTGTGTGTGTGTGTGTGTGTGTGTGTGTGTGTCTGTGTGTGTGTCTGTTTGTCTGTGTGTGTGCCTGTTTTGTGTGTGTGTTCAATTCCTCTCTTTCTATTGCCCTCTCTGCTCCTTCAGGGAACATGGTGGTTCTCAGTTTCCTGGTAAGGAATCTATGAGATTCTTCCAAGTGATGATACAAGATTTCCAAAAATAATGTGATTCTTGGTATTGGGTGTAGACATTGTGGCATGGAGATGAGCTGAAAAGAAGTGAGGTGAGGGTATTCTTTAGTGATATACTCAGAAATACTATAAGAATATGTTTTCATTTCAAAATGTCCACAGTAGCTATGATTTGCCTCTTGCTCTGGAAGTGGCATGAGGCTGCCAGCAACATATAGTCTCAGCAATTGTTTGACATTTGGAATCCTGGACACTTTACAGAGGGTGTATAAATGCTACAGACCAGAGAAGTTGAAGATTGTTGGTTGTTGTATGGTTGTTGCTTTTCACACTTTGGTAAATAGTCATGACAAAGAACAAAAAACCACAAGAAGAAATTAGATATGTTGCCAGTAAAATCAAATTTGCCCCCAAAATTCAATGCTCCTATTCAGCAGGAAGTAATCTAACGATAATGACACCCCTTTTCTCTCTATCCTTTTTCCCTACTCTCTAGTGTTAAGGGGTTGAAAGAGTGGGAAAGGGGAGGATAATGTTAGAAGAAAGAAGAACTCACAAAGTAGCAAGCACTGGCAACAGTATCCACACTAGGGTGTGCCATGGAGATTTTCTTAGTCCACTGGGATTGGAAAAAAGAGAGAAAAAAGCCAACCAGGCAGGTGGAAAGAGGGGGTCTCTTTATCATATGTGGCTTCAAACCCTCTGCTTCTTCCCTTGTTGTTGTCTGTTGTGACTTGGAAAAGGAGCTGAGGACCTTCTCCAGGATATTGGACATACCAAGAAAGAGTTGGATAACTTTAGCTTGAATAAGTGAAGTTTATAAATAGGAAGTTGCCTTCTGAGAGGGTCACTTGACCTTGTCTCTGGGTCACTGAGTCTCCATGGGTCCTGCCTGGAGGAAGAACTGGACATAAATGTCACATTAAGGACATTTTTGACAACATAGACAAAAGGGTACAATTTGTAAGTCCCTTTACTTACCAAGCATGAACAACATCACAGTCACTAAAGCTGGAGAAATGTTCATCTTCACTGTGACTCAATTTCTCTTATGAACAATGATGCAAAAATACTCAATAAAATACTTGCAAAACTAATACAAGAACACATCAAAGATATCATTCACCATGACTAAGTATGCTTCATTCCAGGCATGCAGGGATGGTTTAACATATGGAAATCCATCAATGTAATCCACCATACAAACAAACTAAAAGAGAAAAACCACATGATCATCTCTTTAGATGCAGAAAAGGCATTTGACAAAATCCAACATCCATTTATGATTAAAGTTCTGGAGAGATCGGGAATACAAGACACTTATCTAAACATAATAAAGGCAATAATACAGCAAACCAATAGCCAACATTAAATTAAGTGGAGAGATACTCAAGGAAATCCCTCTAACATCGGGGAACAGACAAGGCTGCCCTTTGCCCCCATATCTCATCAATATAGTTCTTGAAGTTCTAGCCAGAGCAATAAGACATCAAAAGGAGATCAAGGGTATCCAAATGGGAAAGGAAGAAGTCAAATTTTCCATTTGCAGATGATATGATAGTGTATATAAGTGACCCCCAAAATTCCACCAGAGAACTCCTACAGCTGAAAAACACCTTCAGCACATTGGCAAGATACAAAATAAACTCAAAAAGTCAGTAGCTTTCCTATATACAAATGACAAACAGGCAGATGAAGAAATTAAGAAAACTACTCCCTTCGCGATAGCCACAAACAATATAAAACATCTAGGAGTAACTCTAACCAAGCAAGTGAAGGACTTATTTGAAAAAAACTTTAAAACTCTAAAGAAAGAGATTGAAAATGACATCAGAAGATGGAGGGATTTACCTTGTTCGTGGACCGGGAGAATCAACATAGTAAAAATGGCCATCTTACCAAAAGCAATTTACAGATTCAATGCAATCCCTATCAAAATACCTACAAAATATTTTGAAGATATTGAAAGACCAATTCTCAAATTCATATGGAGAAATAAAAAGCCCAGAATAGCAAAAACAATCCTATACAATAAAAGATCCTCGAGAGGAATCTCCATACCTGATCTCAATCTGTACTACAGAGCAAGAGTAATTAAAACAGCATTGTACTGGCAAAGCAATAGGCTGGTGGATCAATGGAATCGAATTGAAGACCCAGAGATGAATCCACACACATTTGCTCACTTGATTTTTGACAAAGAAGCCAAATCTATTCAATGGAAAAAGGATAGCATCTTCAACAAATGGTGCTGGTCTAATTGGATGTCTACATGTAGAAAAATGCAATTAGACCCTTATTTGTCACCATGTACAAAACTCAAGTTCAAATGGATTAAAGACCTCAACTTAAAACCAGACACATTAATTCAGTTAGAGGAAAAAGTGGGGAAGAGCCTGGGACACATAGGCACAGAAGACAACTTCCTGAACAGTACAACAACAGCCCAGGCCTTAATGTCAACAATTAATAAATGGGACCTCATGAGGCTGAGAAGATTCTGTAAGGCAGGAGACACTGTCAGTAGAACAAAGCAACAGCCTACAGACTGGGAAAAGATCTTCACCAACCCTTAATCTGACAAAGGTCTTATATCCAAAATATATAAAGAACCCAAGAAATTAAACACCACAAAGCCAAACATCCCAATTGTGAAATGCGGCTTGGAACTTAATAGAGAATTCTCAACAGAGGAATATCAAATGACTGAGAAACACTTAAAGAAATGCTCATCCATACCATAGAAGACCAAGTTCACCAACACACAGAATAGACTTTGGGGAGGCATGAGACAAATGTTCCTCTGTATGAGTGTGTCTGTCTGCTCTGCTCCACCTAGCTTCCACTGTCAAAGTGCCTGGTGGTGTGTATTTGTATTGCCTGCACTCTTATACTGAACCTCAAACAGGAAATGGGGCTTTGTATGATCACAGGTTCTAAGTCCTGAAAAGAGAAAAAGTGTAGCTCACCACAGACTTATACTTGCTTCCTTGTTTTTCTTGGTAACTAGAAGAGACAGCACTTAAATGAGGACATGGAAAAAATATATCCCTGAAGAGCAGTGATGCTGAACAGAAAATACTGACGGATTGTTAACATATATTTACTTTTCTCTGTTTCCAATATAAAGTAATTTAATTTTTGTAAAACCTCATAGATGCTTATATTCCTCTGTGAAAACACCATTATTTAAAATAATGCTAGCACCTTTTCCTTCCTTACATAGTATTAGGGCCTATTTAAATTCTATGACAAACAAAGCTGTTTCTATATCTCAGGATTAAATACTTCCCACCAAAGCTTCAGAAGTTGTTTATTGACTTATGTTTCATGAAGTTATAACAGGAATAAATATTGGTAATTAGAAGCAGGATAGATTTTGTTTCAATGTGTAAATTGCTTGCTGTACAGCATGAGGTCTTACACTTGGACTTTCAGTGCTGTGGGGTACACCTGTAACCCCCACACTGAGAAGCAGATTCAGGCTTGAAGATTCACTGCTTTGCCATTCTGTCCGATCAATGACCTCTTGATCCAACTTCAGCCATGCACATGGCTACTTTCCGAGGACCCCCACTTCCTTGCAGCCCCTCTTCCTCCCTTTGAAACTTGCCAAATCTCAGTTTACTGTCTAGGGACTCTAGAGGCCCTAATCCCTGTCACCCGCCTTTCTGAGATCTCCAAGTTGCCTTATAAAGCTTTGAGACACAGGGCCAGTTCACTCTACCAGAAGGAAGTTGTCCCATACTCTCAGACTAAGCTGATGGGGGCACTTAAGAGTACGCTTTAGTAGAATATAGCTGACAATCAGAAGATGTCTGTAGCCCTCAAATGGCAGACAAATTAAAGAAATCAACAGCTTAATCCCATTATGAGTTAGCAACTCTTGACCACTGTGAAGAACTCTGCTTAAAGAATGAAGACATGTTCATAGCTGCTTTATACATAATAGCCAAAACATGGAAACCGCCTAAGTGTCCCTCAGTAGAAGAATGGATAAAGAAATTGGGGTACACTTACACTATGGAATACTACGCAGCTATTAAAAACAAGGAATTCCCGAAATTTGTGGACAAATGGATTGATCTAGAAATTATCATAATGAGTGAGTTCACCCAGAAGCAAAAAGAGACAAACGGTATATACTCACTTATATCAAAACACTAGTCCAAGGGATACGTACCCTGAAAAACTTTACTTACGAGGAAAGTGGATCAGAGGAGAGGTCATCCCATTGGGACTTTAGGCGAGAGTAACATGGAAGAAGGGGGAAATAGTAGGACCCACAGGGTCCTGGAAACCTACAAGAAGAACTTTATGACAGGCAGATCTGGGTCCTGGGGTCCTCCTCAAACTGAGGCACCAGCCAAGGAGAATATAGGCAGTAAACTTCGAACCCCTATTAAGACCTAGCAGACGAACATGATATTCTCCACCGTTGAGTGGAGAGTGTGATCTGACTCTCACACGAACTCTGGCGCCCCTTTTCTGACCACGTTCCCTGATGGGGAGGCCTGACGGCACTCAGAGGAGGGATAGCAAGTTACCAAGAAGAGACTCGATATTCTAAGAGCATATATAGGGGGAGGAGGTCTCCCTCAATCACAGACATAGGGGAGGGGAGAAGGGGGAAGTGGGAGGGAGGGAAGAATGGGAGGAAATAGGGGAAGGGCTAACAATCGAGTTGTAATACGAATAAATTAATTTAAAAAAGAAAAAGAAAGAAAATAAAATACTCTACACAGAAGAAAAAATAAAAAAATAATAAAAGGAAAAAAGAAGAATGAAGACAAAGTGAACTAAAAGAAAATTTCAATCAGCAAACTAACTCCAGATCCATAAGTGCTAGAAGTAAAACTCAAAAATAGAAACAATGTGAAAAGCAAAAATAGCATATCTCTTCCCAAATCAACAAATTCCATAATAACACTTAATAAAAATGATATGAAAAATCTTCTAAACAATGAATCCAAAAGATTGATTATAGCTATGATCAGAAGATAAAGAGATAATAAAGGAAGGAAGTAAATCCAAGGCATCAAAATAGAGTTTAGATTGTTAAAGAAAATCCATCCTGAAAATGATGCTGGAAATGAAAAAAAATCACCAAGTCACTTAAAACTTTCAGTGAAAGTCCATATCAACACATTGGATCATAAGAATGGAAAGTAAATGATGGAAGACTAAGGAGAGAAATCCGATCACCCAGTAAAATGCAATAAAAAGTTAAAATGGAACAGAAGAGGTTTGGGGGTACCATGAAAACAACATATCCTCAGAATTATAAGCAACTATAAAAATAAAGAGAAGAATACTGTAACAAAGGCATAGAGAACACCTTCAGAAAATGTCCTTATCTAGTTACCAGAGATCTATAGAAAACCACTTAGACACATTCAGAAAAGCAGCAGGGGACAAAATAAACACACAAACCCCTCTGGCCTTTCTCTATACCAACAGAAAACACAAAAAAGGAATCAGGGAAACTGCACCATTCATAACAGCATCAAAAGAAAGTCTTATAATAAATCTAAGCAAGGAACTGAAAGACAGGTACAATGAAAACATTAAGACAATGGAAAAAGAATACACCAGAAGGTGGAAAGACTTCCTATGACCATACACTGATTGGAATAATACTGTGAGAATGATCATCCTATCAAAAGCCATGTGTAGGTTTGAGAACCTTATCTAAACCAACACATAATTGTTCATGGAAGTTTTTTTTTTAGAAATATGATACAGAAGTACAAAAAATAAAGAAGAGTCAAGTAATCTTTAACTAAAAACCCTGCTAAGATTTCAAGCTACATTACAGAGCAATGGCAAGAAAAACTATTCAGTGTTTCCATACAGTGTGTCCAAACAGACACAATGATTAATGGAATAGATATGACAACCCAGATGTAATTTGTTTCACCTGGAACAACCAACAAAGACACCAACAGTGTACATAGGAGAAATGACAACATCTTCAACAGAAGTGGTGATCAAACTGGATAGATATGCACAGAAGAATGAAACTAGACCTTTACCTCTCACAATGTAGGAAACTTAACTCTGATATAAGTAAAGGATCTCAATATAAGATCCAATACTCTTAATTTAATAGACGAGAAAGGAGGAGTCCACATAATTTATAGACACATGAAGAGACTGTGTGAACAGATGCTCTCAATAGCACAGACATTAGGACCAACAATTGATAAGTGGGACATCACAAAACTAAAACATTAGATATGTTTGGGTTTTTTTTAATAAGCAAAAAGTCACAGCCATTTAAATGAAGAGGTAACCTAAAACAGAGAGGAAAAGTCTTTATCAGCAATATATCTGACAGACTATTTGTACTTAGAATATAAAGATAATTCAAAACAGTAAACATCAAGAAAACAACACAAATATAAAATAGGGCATGGAACTAAACAGGGGGTTCTCAAAAAGGAAATACAAATGCCTGAGAAACATTTTAAGTGTGCAACATCCATAAACAGCAGTGAAATACAAATTAAAATTAATTTTTAAATTTTGATTTTACCTGAGTCAGATGGGTAGGATAAAAATAACGCAAAAGGCACTGTCAACAGAACAAAGCAACAGCCTACAGACTGGGAAAATATCTTCACCAACCCTACATGCTACAAAGAGCTAATGTTTGAAATATATAAGGAACTGAAGAAATTAAATATCACCAAACAAAATTATGCAATTAATAATGGGGTACAGAGTTAAACAGAAAATTCTCATCGGAGGAATATCAAATGGCCAAGAAACAACAAGAAAGAAAGAAAGAAAGAAAGAAAGAAAGAAAGAAAGAAAGAAAGAAAGAAAGAAAGAAAGAAAGAAAGAAAATAAGAAAGAATCTCTCAATGTCCTTAGTTATTAGGGAAATGCTGAGATCCCATCTTACACCTACCAGAATGGCTAAGATCAAAAATTCAAGTGACAGCACATGCTGGCAAGGATGTGGAGAAAGGGGACCACTCCTCCATTGCTGGTGGGAGTGCAAATTTGCACAACCACTTTGGAAATCAATTTGACACTTTCTCAGAAAAGCTGGAATAGTGCTACTACAAGACCCAGCTCAACTATGTTCTTAGCAGCCTTATTCTTCTGGAAATAACCTAGATGTCCCTCAGTCAAAGAATGGATAAAGAAACTGTGATACATTTACACATTGGAATACTATGCAGCTACTAAAAACAAGGAAATCTTGAAATTTGCAAGCAAAAGGATGGAGCTAGTAAAGATCATCCAGAGTGAAGTAACCCACCCCCCAATTTGATCACTTCCCCCTTGGTGGGGAGGCCCTGTGAGCACAGAGAGGAAGGGGATGCAGGCTATCTCGATGAGACCTGATTGGCTGTGGTCATGTGGTGGAGGAGGAGGTCCCTTTCTGTCAGAGGCCTAGAGGATGGGAATAGGGCAGAAGAAGGAGGGAAGGGGGAATAGGAAGATACAAGTGAGGGGATAATGATTGGGATATAATCTGAATAAAGTATAACACAATTTTAAAAATGTCCCTACCCCATCCTTTTCACCTGCAGCAGGCAGAAGAACTGGACCTGAGGTCATGACAGCAGGAGAGCTGTCTTTGCTCCTCATTGGCTGCAGCACTCAGGAGACTGAGCCCTGCTCCTCACCTGGATAGCACAGTAGAACTGACCCTGGTGACAAAAGCTCATGTGAGCCAGCTAAGGATATGAGAGCAGGAGAGATGGCCTTGCCCCTCACTGAGAGCAGCACTGGGTGAACTAGCTAGGACAGTGCTGGAGAGCTTCCCTCATGGTGCGGATGTAGGAAAACCAATAGGCTGACCAACTCAGCTACATCACAGGCCCAGATCCAGGCCTTTGAGTTGGCCCATCCCAGCATCAACTCAATCTATGATCTATTGGAGTATGTGGAAGAGCTGGTCCTGCAGATCCAAAGCTAATGGATCTCCATGACATGAGGCAACAACAGACTTCCCAAGAGATGACCCCATGAAGGTCCAATATACATAGTGTAGAAGAAACCGGGGCATTGAAAAAGATCAAATGAGTCATTGGAATGGACATTTGGAAGTAAAGATATTTGGACAAGAGGATACACTGTGTAATACTGTCACACACACTGCAGCTTTTACAACAAGATTTTTTATCTTATTTTATTTGGGTGGTGTTGCAAGGGTGGAGTGTGAATACAAAGTGACAGGGAGATGAATGGGATTGGGTTACTTAATGTTGAATTCACAAAGAATAAAAAGTTTTTTAAAAGATGAAATAACGCTTTTATCAAATCATTGATGGGTATAGGTATGTATTTGCTCATATTTGGGTCTTCTATTTCATTCTATTGGTCTACATGTCTATTTTTGAACCAATACCATATTTTTAAAACTATTTCTTTATAATGAATCTTGAAATCTGGAATTGCAATCACTCCAGTACCTTCTTTTTTTATCCTTTGGGATTGCTTTGGCTATCAGTTGTCTTTTCCGGTTCCAAATAAAGTTTAGGATTTTTTCTATCTCTGTGAAGATTGTTGTGGGTACACTGGTTAGGATTGCATTAGATCTGTATATTGCTTTGGTAGGACGGTCATTTTCACAATATTAATTCTACCAATTCATGAACATGGCATATCCTTGAATATTCTCTCTCTCTCTCTCTCTCTCTCTCTCTCTCTCTCTCTCTCTCTCTCTCTCTCTCTGTAGCCCTTGGATACCTCTCAGTGGTTTACTGTGCCTTCATATTCCTGGAGACACTGCACACAAGACACACAGGGTACATATAATTTGAGGTGAATCTGACTTGCAAGCCTCTTTCTTGTGATCTAGCTTCCATGGTTCCAGAAGATACTGTGCAAGCTTCCAGAGGAAAACAAGGAAGGGCATGTCCTACCCAACACCTGTGAACCACAATGCCTAGCATGACAGATATCCAGAAAGTGCAATAAGTGGCACTCAGGTGAAGGTGATGACCAGAAGCTGTCTACATGGACTTATGGCCACTCAACAGGGCGTCTTACCTGGTACTGGAAACCTTACCAGCTTCAAGGGGCTGGTGAAGCATGGGCCTTAGGGAAAAAGAATCTGCTGCTTAGAACCAGAATGGACAAGCAAGTTACTACTGATGAGTGTAACTACCAACCCTCATCAAAGAAGTCTCTCTTCACAGTAAGTAGAGACCATTACAGAAAACCACACTTAAACGCAATGCAGAGATCAAGGAATCATAGGAGTGCAGCCTTTGGCCTTAGCTTTGTTACAATGAGCAGAATGGTCAGATCTGAAACTATATACATAGTCAAAGAATAGAAACTCAGATGTCCACCGGTTGATGAATGGATATTCCAAATGTTATACGTTTACAAAATAGGATGTTATTTATACGTTAAGAAAAACAAACTTACTTAATTTACAGATGAATAGATTGAGCTGGAAGCAATTATTCACAGTAAAGTGACTCAGATCGAGAAAGACACGTCATATGTTTCTGTCACATGTTCAATCTTCAGATATGTGAGTTCCATTTGGGATACCCATGAAGGGCAAACAACTAACAAAGTGTCATGGTGGGTATAAAGTAATGGCTTAGCAGTAAGAGTAATTGCTGCTCAATCATGGAACAAAAGTTCAGATCGCAGGCCACACTTAACAACTTGGGCATCTGCATCTGCTGATCATTCTGGCTCCAGGGGATCTGACATCCTGTTCTAGCCTCCCACCCACACCTGCATGCACACACTGTTCATACACACACACACAGATACACACACACAGAGATACACATGGAGTGAGAGAGAGAGAGAGAGAGAGAGAGAGAGAGAGAGAGAGAGAGAGAG
>CAJRSG010021595.1:76413-96754 GCA_907169655.1 Acomys percivali | reverse complement strand
GTTATCACAGCCATATATGATGACTTATTTCCACAACCAATAAGACCAAAGCTTGTTTATTCAGAATTCAGTAAATTGGCCCTTCTCTGCATCAGGTGAGGTACACTGCCACCCTGTTGTCAATTTTCTAACTTCTGGATTCCATATTGTTTCCTTTTATGCTAGGGGAGGGGGGGGAGAAATTGAGAGAGAGAAGAACTTCTGGAGGTATCTCCATCCCTGATGTCAAGCAATACTACAGAGTAATAGTAAGAAAAACTGCATGTTACAGGAATAGAAATAGGCTGGGTGATCAAAGAAATTGTATTGAAGGCCTACAATCAAACCCACACACCTACAGACAGTGGACTTTTGACAAAGGACACAAAACTGTCCAAGGGAATAAGAAAGCATCTTCAACAAACGGTGCTGGTCTAACTGGATGTCTACATGTAGAGAAACACAAAGAGATCCATATTTCTCACCCTGCATAAAACTCAAGTCCAAGTGGATGAAACATTTCAACATAACACCAGATACACTAAATCTATTTGAAGAGAATGTGGGAAAGAGCCTTGAACTCATTGACACAGGAGACAATGTCCTGAATAGAATGCTGACAGCTCAGGATCTAAGATCAACAGTTAATAAATGAGACTTCAGAAAACTGAAAAGTTTTTGTAAGGCGAAGAACACTGTCAATAGAATGAAAAGGCAGTCCACAGGTTAGGAAAAGATCTTGGCCAATCCTACATGTGACAAAGGGCTAATATCTAAAATATATACAGAACTCAAGAAATTAAAGACCACAAAACCAAATAATCAAATTTTTAAAATGGGGTACACCACTGAAGAGAGAATTCTCAACAGAGGAATAATGAATGGCTGAGAAACACTTAAAGAAATGCTCAACATCTTTAGTCATCAAGGAAAGGTGAATCAAAACAACTCTGAGATAACATCTTATACCTATCATAATGGCAAAGAACAATAACTCAGGTGACAGAACATGCTGGCAAGGATGAGGAGAAAGGAGAACACTCCTCCATTGCTGGTGGTAGTGCAAACTTGTATAAGCACTTTGAAAATCAATTTGACACTTTCTGAGAATTTTGAGGATACTGCTACGTCAAGAGCCAGCTATAACACTCCTGGGCATATACCCAAAATATGCTCCACTATACAACAAGGACATTTGCTCAACTATGTTTACAGCAACTTTATTCATAATAGCCAGAATCTGGAAATAATCTAGATGTCCCTCAATTGAAGAATGAATGGAGAAACTGTGGTACATTTACACAATGGAATACTACCCATCTACTAAAAACAAGGAAATCCTGAAATTTCCAGGCAAGAGGATGGAACTAAGAAAGATCATCCTCAGTGCAGCAACACAGACCCAGAAAGACAAGCATGGTATATATTCGTTTATAAGAGTATATTAGCCACATAATACAAGATAACAGCACTATAATACACAGATGTAAAGAAGCTAAATAACAAGAAGGAGGATCCTTAATTCTCATTTACAAGGGCAATTAGAATAGACACCACAAGCATTTGAAGACAAAGAACAGGATGGGAGCCTACCATAAGTTCTCTGAATGACTCCAGCCAGCAAAGGATAGAAGCAGTTGCTGAGACTCACAGCCAAACTTTTAGGTGGAGGTGGGGCACATAAGGATGTGTACAGGACAGGAACTCAACAAGAAGACCAATGGAGCAAACAAATCTGTGCTCTGAGGCAGGGGTTATGGTTGAAAAGCCTGATGCACCAATCAAGAACCATGCATGGTGAGGACCTAGACCCCTGCTGAGATGTAGTTGATAAGAAGCACAGTATCTTTGTGGGGCCCAAAATATGGGAGTATGGGATACCTCTGACATGGTCTCTGGTGCCAACTTACTGATCACTTACTCCTGGCAGGAGCCTTGCCAGGCTGCAATTGTAAAGGATGCAGGCAGCCATATAAGACTTGAGAGTCTGTAGTCAGATGATAGGGGCAGAGGGCTTCCTTTTTCTGAGGATTAGGGGAGGGAGGAAAAGAAGTGGGAGAGAAGTTGGGACCAGGAGGAGATGAGGGAGAAGATACAATCAAGATGTAAAGTAAATTAACTAAATATTTTAAAAATAAAATTAAAAAAGAAAAAATGGCAGTTATTCAGATACCTGCATGAATTAAGACTGATAATGCTCTTACATGTTTATCCAATAAGATGAAACAATTTTTTATATTACAATATAAAGTATATTACGTGTGTACCACACAATCCCAAAGAACAAGCAGTTTTAGAAATAGCCAATTCTATTTTAAAAGAGATGCTTATTAAACAAAAAGAACAAATAAAACCCACCAAGTACAGACTAATTAATGCTTTGTTAACTCTAATTTTTCTTTATGTTGCTGAAAAAGTAACAACAGCAGCTGAGAGACACTGTGTTATTGAAAATCTGAGGAGCTAGGCCAACCACTATACCATAAGGATGTGCTGACATTTGTTTTATGATGGGGATATGGTTGTGGTCATGTGTCTAGAGGGAATGAAAATATATGGTTACCAACTTGTAGATTAGATCTGACCAGGGAAGATCTCCTACTATTTGAAACATGAATATCTTTACAAAGCAAAGAGCTCCAGTGATTCACTCACACAAACTGTCTTAGTTAGTAATTTCTCTAAAGCATGCACATAAATCAAGTTCAAAAAGGCCAGTCCCAGTGATCAGTCACACAGAGAATAGACAACACAGAGATTGTAGGGACAACTCAGAGACTGGACAGAAAAAGATACAGCTACCATTCTTGGTATTTGGCCCATATTCCAATTTTCATAGGTTACCCAAAATGCAACTTTTCCTTTAGACAAGTGATGTTAAGAACATAACACCCCCATCTACCAAAAGGTGGTGTGGATGGTGTTGGTCCTTTGATGTGTTATGGTTGTTTGTTATCATATAGGATTGTTGCTTGTTATTAGGAGGAAACATAATAAATCTTTTCTTTTTCTCTTATGCTTCTCTCTTCTTAATGATGGGGGGAAAGTGAGAAAGGGAATAATAACAACAAGAGCAATTATTATTATTATTATTATTATTATTATTATTATTATTATTATTATTAAAATCAATAAAAAATAAAATTTTAATAATATGGATCAATGTATATTGATAAACTTAAGGTTACTTTGTTTAACTGTTACATAATGATAGAAATTTTAACTATTATATAATGATAGAAATTTAAGGTTCAAACAAGGAATTTCCGAAATTTGTGGACAAATGGATTGAACTAGAAATTATCATAATGAGTGAGTTCACACAGAAGCAAAAAGAGTTAAATGGTATATTCTCACTTATATAGAGACACTAGTCCAAGGGGTACGCCCCCATGAAAAACTTTACCTACCAGGAAAGTGGGTCAGAGGGGAGGACATCCTATTGAGACTTTAGGGGTGAGAAGCCTGGGAGAATGAGGAAATAGAAGCATCCAGTGGGTCCTGGAAAAATACAGGTGTGTCTGGGCCCTGGGGTCCTCCTCAAACTATGGCACAAGCCAAGGAAAATATATGCAGTAAACTTCGAACCCCTACCCAGACTAGCCAATGGACAGGACATTCTCCGCCGTTAAGTGGAGAAGGAGATCTGACTTTCACACAAACTCTGATGCCCCATATTGGACCATGTCCTTGGATGGGGAGGCCTGGTGGCACTCAGAGGAAGGATAATAGGTCACCAGGAAGAGACTCGATACCCTATGAGCATATACAGGGGGAGGAGGTCCCCCTCAGTCACAAACATAGGGGAGGGGAATAGGGGGGGAAGCGAGAGGGAGGGAGGAATGGGAGGATACAAGGGATGGGCTAACAACTGAGATGTACTATGAATAAATTAATAAAAAAGAAAGAAATTTAAGGTTCTTTTGTTTGTTTCATTTTCACTCCTTTCAAAGAGGAAATATAACATTACCATTAAGAATGAACATACAATTATCATATTGAAATCAAGATTGTATAGTTCTAAATGTCCTTCTCTAAGCTCTATGGTGCCTAATGTATAGGATAGGCCACTACCTGTTTCCTGAGAGAATGTGTCTCGTTTTTAGAAACAAGCCAGCTGCACTGAGCAAAGGAAAAGGCATTAAGCTTTATATAAATATTATATATAAACTTCTATTTTATACTAAGGTTTGTGTATACCATAGGCATCTTGTACCTGGCTTATCACATTTGTTGTAGGTATTTTTGTCTCACCTCTTCTTGACTTGGGAGCCATGCACCTTGCATGTCTGTCTCCCAGTCCAACCTTGGTCCTTACAACCAACAAAACATATCTCTTAGTTCAATTAACCCTGTGGTGCTATATCTACCATAGATGTTCCACTTTCAAGGAGATTGGCTGGCCTTTACTAGAGCAGTTACATCATTTTTCTTTATATAAACCAAAGATTAATGTGTATCCATCCCTTAGATCAGTAAGAACATATGATCTATTGCTAAGAAAAAGGAAAGTACATAGTAAATTTAAGAAAAAAATGTCAATTTAAATCCTAGGCTGTCTCTGAATGTAACTTATCAGCAAGGCCTCACACACTCTTGGTCTGCAACTCGAGAGTTCTGCCTATCTTTTATTCCATTGTCTTGGGATTAAAGGCATGTGCCAAGACCATCGTGCTCAACTATTTAATCTCAGTTCCAGTTAAAATCTTTAGAAATCTCAAGAAAAAATCAAGCAGGGAAACGAGAAAAGTCTAAGTCTTTGGTCAATTGTGGCAATTTAGACTTCAGTTAGTGAAGCCCTGTTCACCATTCCTTGGAATTTAGCTATTGTTATTTCTTTAAGGTGGTCGTTTTCCAGAAAGTGCTGACAAACACCTTGCAGCTAAGGAGCTCTGAATTCCAGCTGCCAACACTCTATGTAGAAGAGTTTAGTTCCTTCTTCCCTTTTGTAGCCAGTAACCTAATCTCACACTCTTGGCTCTCTGCCTTTCTCCCAAAACTTTTCTAGAGAGAGTTTAGAGAACTGTGAGTATTACTAAGCCCATTGTAAACAAATTTATAAGCACCAAAACAAAACCAAAGAGATCCAGGAGCCTTCTGCCATGGTGCCTTGGAAAGAGACCATAGCAGTTTTTATTTGTGTGTGTGTGTGTGTGTGTGTGTGTGTGTGTGTGTGTGTGTGTGTGTGTGTAGTTAGCTCCATTCCCTAGGACATTTTAGGAGACTACCACTCTCCTAGCTCCACTTCTCCAACCAGCCACATGTCTGCTGCCATCTCTGCTCTGAGAGAGTTGAATCATCAGGCACCCAGGAGCCAACCTGTGAAATGCTCTGGCTCATGGGGTGTTCTCTGGGAGCTATTCTCCCTTTTAGAATATGACAAAATGTGATTTTTAAGGGTGTGGATAACTGAATTTGACTGGGTCCAATTTGTTGTAAAATGTTCAGTATTGCCTAATAACTGCCCCACGTTGAAGGCCAATTATTGTTGTTGATTTATCACTATGGCTTAATAATGTTTATTATCAGGCCTATAATTATTATTATGGCAGTATATACTAACCGACTAGCAATCAATCAAGACACAGACACCTGTTATATTTTAAAATACCCTTAGGTAACCTGGGGCAGGGCAGATATGAGTCCCCTAAACTACTTCCCATGGTATCAGATATGTGCCCCAATCGCATGCCATCAGCTTCTAATAACTTCTATCAAGCTATCTCCCATCCATGATCCCATATACTTGTTAATGTTCTTCATCTGGGCCAAATCTCCATCACACTGGCCATGTGCTTCTCTTCCACCTAATCTATGAAGGCCTGATCTTCTTCTCTCCTCTCCTCTTTTCTCCTCTGGCCTCTCTTCTTCATCCCAAGATTTTCCCTCTCTCTCTCTCTCTCTCTCTCTCTCTCTCTCTCTCTCTCTCGGAAACTTAGCCATGCCTATATCATTTACCTTGCCCAGGTGTGATAGCTTTTTATTAATTAGCATCAACATACATCAGATCAACTTCCAACACCCCTTAATACAGTTCCTCATGTTATTTTGACTCCCAACTATAAATTATTTTTGTTGCTACTCCGTAACAGTTACTATGCTATTGTTATGAATCATAATGTAAATATCTGATATAAGGCTAGTCTTAGGTGACCTCTGAGAAAGGATCACTCGACCCAGCAAAGGGCTGTGACCCACATGTTGAGAACCACTGGTATAACTGAAGTGGGGGTTAAAGTGATATTTCATTACTATTAAACAGTTAAATAATGAATGAATATATATGACAGTTCTTATCATGTGGTACTTATTAGGTTTCTATAATTTAGTTCAACATAAAATCCATAAATTTTTATTAAGGCGCTACTGAACGTGAATAGTAATGCATAAATTGAAGTAGACACTAGTTTACAGTCTAATGAAGAAGACTAAAATACACAGACCTGAATAAAACACACAGGATCAGAGAAGAGCATCTGCTGTAGCTGTGTGATCCCAGCAACAGAAGAAAAGCCCACAAGCATGACTTCAAATCCTGAAGGAAGCCGGCATGTTTTCTTCCCACACTCATACATTATTTAAATAATGGAAAATAATAGATATGAATCATCATGGTTGTTTTTATGATTTGTTGTGTTTGTATTAGAAAATGCTGAAAATGTTAACAATTTTTAAATTTTTCATCAAGGCTAAAGTCCCCTATTGGTGTTCCTATCCATTCTGGCCTTTTCACCACTCATACCCAAACTCTGTCTCATCCATACACAAAAGTCTACAGGAAACTAAGGATTGCAGAACCTCATAAAAATTGCCCCCCACAAAGAAGGCAACAACTGGTTATCCAATGCCAAATGGTCAGCCCGGAAAATATGCACACAAGCACCATGTCATAATTAGGAATATATATCTACATATAGGTATGCATGTAAAAACAATTAATTCATAAAAGGCCATAAATTTGAAAGACAATAAAGGGAGGGGCAATTTGGGAGGGTTTGAAGTGGGGAAAGGAAAGAAGTAAATCATGTAATTGTACTATAATCTCAAAAAAAACAGAAAGTATTTGTTTACAGATTCCACTTCTAAACATTGAGGATGTACAGAAAATGCTGATTAAGTTGCATCCTTTTAGTAAGTGTGTCTGTGAACAAACCTAAACAATATATGCAACTCCTCCTATCCAGTTTCTGAACCCACAGACTACATAAACACTATCTGGAAATACTAAGGAAAAAGAAGTGTATTACTAACTCTAAGGGAGATCTGATAACATGGTCATGTATTGATGCATGATATATACCAAAACTACTGAATTAACTAGTGGTAAAACTTCAATGAGCCCCAGGGTGAATATGCCAAATGAGGGGACATTTTCAAGACTTCAATTTTAAAAGTAATAAATGGAGATAGGTATGGTGGCACAAGCCTACAATCCCATATCTTAGGGTGGTGAAACAGGACCAAGACTTTTAGGTCAGATAGGCTCCACAACTAAATCTTGTCTCAAAAATAAATAAATAAAAATAAACAAACAAATACAGGAAGGCGGTGAATGAGACAGTTAACTGAGCAAAGGAGCAAACTACAAACAAGAGAAAATCTTGCCAGCTACTCATCGGACATGATTTTTAAAAAAACAAAACTCTTGAATGATAAAAAGCAATCAATCAAAACTGGACTTTGAAACAGAACAGAGAATTCTCAAAAAAAAACTACAAATGACCACTAACTGAAACATTGAACATCACTCTGAAGCATTGAACATCAGTCATTCACAAAATGGATGTTAAACTAATTTAAGACTTCACCACATCCCATTCAGAATAGCTATTACCAAGAAATAAACAATAAATGCTGGTGAGAATGCTGGGAAATATGGAGCCTTCCTTCACCATTGCTGCAAGAACAAACTGATATAACACCTATGGTACTCAGTGTGAAAGGTTCCCATGAGCCTAAAAGAGGAAGTGATATATCGCCCAGCTATATGATTCCTTGTTATATATCTGAAAGACTCTATATCCTACTACAGAAGAACTTTCTCAAGCTCTTTTTATTGCTGCTCTATTCAAAATTGCTAGTGAATGAAGGCAGTCTAGATATTCATCAACAAAAGAGTGGATAATGAGAACTTGATGGAAATGTATATCTATCAATGATAGATGATAGATAGATAGATGATAAATAGATTACTACTATTCAGAAGCAAAGAAATTAAAAGTATGTCCTCTGAGAGCCCCCACCCAGCAATGGATCAAAATAGATGCTCAGACTACAGCCAAAAAGTGGGCAGAATGCAGAGAGCCTTGTGGAAGAGTGGGGGGAAGGATGGAAGGACATGGAGGGAGCAGGAGCTCCACAAGAAGACTAATATAGCCAAGGAACCTGGGCCCAGGGGCTTTCAGAGACTGAAGCACCAACCAAGTACCACGTAGGACTGGATGTAGGCCTCCTACACATATGTACACAAAGAACAGATTGGTCTTCATCTTCATGTGGGTCCCCTAGTACAGGTAGTGGGGCTGTCTCTGACAAGGACTTTCTTGCCTGCTTTTCAATCACTTTCCCCTAGTAGGAGCAGCCTTGTCAGGCCACCTTGGCAATCAGCACTGATGTGACTTGACCTACTAGGATGGGTAGGTGGGAGAGTTCCCCTTTTCTGAGGAGTAGGAAAAGGGCGATATGGGGAAGAGGGAGGGAGGGTGGGCCCAGGGTGAGAGGAGGGAGGGGCTACAATTGAAATGTAAAGTGAATTAATTGATTGATTGATAAATTAATTAATTGAAATTATAGAATTTGCCTAGAAAAAGACACAGTTGGAAAATACCATAGTAAGTGAGATATCTGGACTCAGAGAGGTGAACACATGCAAATCTTAGTTTCTTTATTTTATTTGTATGTATTGATGTGAATATGAGTGTGTGTAGATACAAGGAAACTAGAAAACTGCTAATAAGAGGGTGAAAGAAGCATTAAAGAAGATTAATGGGAAGGTAATAAAATACGTGACATGGAATTAGAAGGGAGATACTAGGAACAAGTAGGCTTAAGTGAGAATGAGAACAGAGAAAAAATGGAGGTGAAAAGTTTGAGGAAGAGTCTAACCAAAAGTAAATGTGCATAAAACTGCCAAAGAGAAACCTGCTACTTTGTAAGCTAATTTTTAAAATTTAGAGAACAGATATTTATTGCAATATTTAAAAAAAAAAACATTTTATTAGTTCTTTGTGAATTTCCATCATGCACCCCAATCCCACTCATCCCTCATCCTTTCATACCCATCACCCACCCTTGTAATCTCCTTCCCACCAACAGAGAAAAAAACTCATTGTGGAAGTTGTAGTGTATCACTGTGTGTGTTCCACACTATACACTTTTGTCCACAGTTCTTTGCTTGCCAATGTTCGTTGCAATGATATGTTGGTCTGGTGTGAAGCCTCTGGCTTCTGCTACTTCATCAATAACAGAACCTCACTGGAACTCCTCTCTGATATGCTGTTGTTGCCCTGTGTCATGGAGATCTTATAGTTTGGGATCTGTAGTGCCATCGCCTTCATGGATTCCAGCAGTTCATCAATGGAGTAGATGTTGGGGTGGGATAATTCAAAGCCCTGGATCTGAACCTGAGAGGTATCTAAGCTGGTCAGCCACTGGCTCTCTCAATCTCACACCCTCGGGACTGACTCATCCACAACCCTGACAACTACCACCATCTCTATCCAGATGCCCAGGTGAGGTACAGGGCCCAGTCTCCTGATTGTTGTAGTCAGTGAAAAACATGGCCAGTTCTCTCACTCTCATTACCCTGGGGCCAGCACTCTTGCCTGCCACAGATGGTGAGGGATGATAGAGAAGGAAAGGGGACCTCTCACTCACTGAAGCCACCCCACAACAGACAAAAGACAGGGTTGGATTTCCCACACTCATGTCCTCACTGCTGGCTCACCTGCAGGACTGAACTCTACTTTGCTCTCCAGATGAGGTTCAGGGCCTGCTCTCTCATCATCTCTACATCAGGGTAGGGGCAGGGACAGCTCTCCTTCTCTCATGACTTCAGGGCCAGATCTCCTGCTTGCCACAGTTGGTGAGGGGATAGAAGAGAGCAGGGTATCTCTTCTTTGTTCACACCACCACAAAAGAGACAAGTGGTAGGGCCAGCTCTCCCTTCATTATATCCTCTGGGCTGGCATACCCATGACTCCTGCAATATGCAGGGCTACTCTCCTGAGTATACAGCTGGCTAGGGGCAGGAACAGCTCTTCCATGATGCCCAGGTGAGTGGTGGGGCCTCTTCTGCATATCCTTCAGATATTAACATGTTCCCAGGAGTCAGCCCATACCAGGGAGTCTGCCTGGCTTTTAGTGGCAACAGACCCCCGCTGCAGACATGGCTCCCGGTGGTAGCAAAGTCCAAGACCCCACCATGGTCCCAGGTGGCATCACTGGCTACTCATGTCAGTCTGTTCCTCACTACCCTTGAGTCTCCAGTTCTGCCTCTCTTCATTGTGCTTGCATCCTTCTTTTTCCCTCCCTCTCCCATTTCTCTACCATTTACTGGCTCCTCTTAGTGGTGCCTGGGGTCTCTGGGAGTCTGGGGTCATCTCAGGAGTGGTCTCTGGAGTGTTATGCCCCACTCATGCCTTATGGCACTGTCAGGGGACATCTTAGGCTAGCTCCCTGTCCAGCCTCATGATGCCAGACTGGTGGTTGTCCAGAGCTTGCCCTTCACCCAGCTAGCCTGGGTGATACCATGTGAGGGTCATCTGTCTTGTACTTAGTCCTGGCAAGGGTCCATATTACAGGCAGGATTCTTCTAGACTATAGCTTTCTCCCCATGACTCAAGACCATCTGGGCCTGCCTGGACCCATGGTCATCTCAGGCACAAGTTTGTTTGTTTGTTTTTTTCACAGAATGTTAGGCTACTAATTATCCAGATGTTCATAGGTCAGAACACTGAGCATAGACATAGTGTCTTTCTGCCACCTACTGTCATGAACTATTTTTAAAAGGAAGGAAGGAACTGTACTGTAGGTGATGGTGATCTTTATGACATGGCATGTGGAGTGTTTCATGGCCAGGTTCTTCTCTTCCAACACACCAACATATGCATATTAAGAGTGTGTGCACTGTTGTATAACCTTCAGTATGTGAGAAAGGTGGAAAATACTTCAACCAAACCAATAGTTTGGTTTTCTCTTCAGTGTAGTGGATGTAAATATTTTTTATACGAAGTGTGGGAGGTGAAACAGTTGTGTGAGGGTGTGCAGTGTTTCTTCACTGGAAACAGACCTGTAAGAGTATACATGTTGTTTGTCCACTGGAAGAGGAACTTCCTCCTTTAGACCCATGGTCTTTGCCAACTGATAAATATCCTAGTACAGACTCTGAAGGGAGATATGCACATGAGCCCAAAACCAGGGGCTTGGTTGTTTGGTTTTGGCATCGCTTCCTACCTTTTGGCTGTTCTTCACTGTGCTTTGAGTCTCTCATAGAAAGAAACATTCCAGAGAACATGCCAAGGATCCAGGTTCGGGCTGCTCATCCAGCTGTTCCAGTTGCAGCCACCTTTACTGAATGCTGGTTTGCTGGGTTACGGGTTCTGAGATCCTGACATCGAAGCATGGAATCACTCAAAGGAACTAAGTTAAAAAGTCTACTTCTCGGGGATTCCAAGATGGCATCGACCAGTAGGCACCATAGCTGATCTACTCTGAGGAGACCAGGGACGTGAATGGAGCCACAGACTGCTGGATTTTAAGAAATGTAGGTGAGTGGGGCCTCAAACTCCGCAGACCATCAGGGGGTCTAACCCTGGGACAGGCAACAGCCCAGAGGTGCTAAACGCACTCCCCAAACTCTGAAACGGAATCCACAACCAAGCTGCAGCTGGCACATAAAACCCAAACTCACCATTTGGGGAGGGGATTTTCCAGAGCCCCCAGCCTGAGGAGTCTCAGCAAATAGGGTGAAACCACCACTGAACCTCTCCATCCACACCACGCCAAACTGCAGAGGTCACCTGCCTAGCCCGGGTGGAAACACAGGTGGCAGGTCTCACCAAAAACAGCTAGAACTGGCGTGTAGCTCGCGGACCACGTCTGCGTCCTGGGCCCAAGCTGAAGCCAGACACAAAGGATTGACCCTGAAAACAGGGGCAATTAAAAACCAGCGTGAACTGCTCCCATAGCCCAGTGGGACTGCCCACGTTATTGGGAGCTGTGGGTCTTGCTTGCAGGGTCTAACTGCTGACCTAAAGCGACCTGGGAGCATTCTGGCTTTCACTGGCGGAAAGAGAAGATACAGGGGATTCCCACCAGCAGCCTGAATCGCCATTGTCGCCAGCTGTCCTCCCGGGCTGCCGGCACTGACCCGGCACTCCCCAAACAACAGAACCTAGCTGGATCCATTCTTGCCGGCCCTTGACAGGACCTCCCATGATATAAGGAGCCGTGGGTCGTGCTTGCAGGGTCTATCTGCTGACCTAAAGCGACCTGGGAGTGTCCTGGCATACAGTGCCATGGAAACTGCTGCCTCCTTGGATACTGCCAGTGGCCTGAAATCATACTGTCTCAGGCCCACCAGGCACTGATCCTGTAATCTCCAACAGGCAGATCCTAGCTGGGTCAGCTCTTGCAGACCCAGAAAGAACTCCCAAATTCATGGGAGAGGCTGGACACTCCTACAGAGTATAGAGGCAGAGCTAAAAGACAGCTACAGCCCAGAAGATCTGATCCACCTGGGGTATTGGTTACAAAGCAACAGGAAAGACAGGAAGCTGGGATCAACCTACACAACCAGAGAGCTTGTATGCTGACTTTACTCTAGATCCCAAAACTGCTGATCTAAATTACAACAGTAAGGTGAAAAGGCTCAAAGAGAAACCTACTTCGCATGACTCAGCTTGGAGCCTAAGGTGTTGAGAAAAATCTCCAGGAGTAGAATCTGAATCACCTGCCTGGTCCAGGGAAATATTCCCTGATCCCCACAGGTAAGGGCACCCTACCTATAATCAGACATCAACTGTCCACTCCCAAACAGGGAAATTCACTACAAACCACCTACCAACACAGAGTCACCAAAATGACAGGGGGACAATGAAAGAACGCTAACAAAAACCAAAACAGGATGGCATCTCCAGATCCCAGCAATACCAATGAAAACAACCTGGAGAACCCAACAACAATTGATATACAAGAAAATAATCTCAAGTCCTCAGTAAGTAAGATGATAATGGAAGAAACAAATAAAATCTGTAAACAAATGCAGGAGGAGGCAAACAAGAGGGCTGAAGACTTAAAAGAGTCATATAAAGAGGCATTTGAAGAATTTCAGAAAAATACAAATAATCAGATAAAGGAAATCATTAAAACAGTTCAAGACCTGAAGATAAAAATGGAAGCTATCATAAATGAACACACTGAAGAAGAACGTGGTCGAGAAGCATCAGAAAAGGAAGCAAGCATCTCAGAGGTGGCCTTATCTAACAGATTGCAAGAAATGGCAGAATGAATATCAGGACTTGAAGATACAATCGCAGAACTGGAAACAACCATGCAGGAAAGTGCTAAATCTGAAAAGTTCCTAACACAGAGCATCCATGAAATAAAAGACAACATAAAAAGGTGAAACTTGAGAATGATAGGGATAGAGAAAGAGAAGGCAACCAACTCCACAACCCAGAAAATATCTTTAATCAAATAATAGAAGAAAATTTCCCTAATTTGAAGAAGGAAATGCATACAAGAGGCCTACAGAACACCAAATAGAATAAACCTGAAAAGAAAATCTTCACGCCACATAATAATAACAACACAAAATATACAGAACAAAGAAAAAATATTAAAAGTGGCAAGAGAAAAAGGCCGAGTAACATACGAAGGCAAACCAATCAGAATTACTCCTGACTTCTCAGCAGAAACCATGAAAGCCAGAAGGGCCTGGACAGAGGTTCTCCAAACCCTAAGAGAACACTGATACCAGGCAAGACTACTATACCCAGTGAAATTATCAATCACCATTGACAAAGAAAACGAGATATTCCATGACAAAAACAAATTCAAACAGTACCTAGCCACAAATCCAGCTTTACAGAAGTTACTACTAGGAGAACTCCACCCGAAAGGGTCAAACTACAACGAAAACTACATAGGAAATAGGTAACTATACCATCGCAAATTCACAACCTCACAAAATCTCGACTGTTACAAATACCAAAAATAAAGGGACTTAGTAATCACTGGACATTAATATCTCTCAATGTCAATGGTTTCAATTCTCCAATAAAAAGACACAGACTAACTGAGTGGATGCATAAACATGACCCAACATTCTTCTGAATTCAAGAAACACATCTCAACCACAAGGACAGACATTGCCTCAGAGTGAAAGGTTAGGGAAAAATATACCAAGCAAATGGTCACAAGAAACAAGCTGCAGTAGCCATTCTCATATCTAATAAAATAGACTTTCAAAATTAATCAAAAGGGATGAGGACGGACACTTTGTACTCGTCAAAGGTAAAGTCAATCAAGAAAACATCACGATTTTGAACATCTATGCTCCGAATACAAGGGCTCCCACATTTGTAAAAGAGTTATTAACAAAGCTTGAACCACCCATCGATACCCACACATTAATAATGGGAGACTTCAACACCCCATTTTCACTCAAGGATAGGTCCCTGAATCAAAAATTAAGCCGGGAAATAACTTCATTAACCAATGTCATGAATCATATAGATCTAACAGATATCTACAGAACGTTCCAGCCAAACGCAAAGGATTATACCTTTTTCTCAGCACTCCATGGAACGTTCTCTAAAATTGATCACATAGTAGGTCACGAAGCAAGCCTCAACAGATACAAGAAGATTGAAATAATACCTTGTATCTTATCAGATCACCATGATCTAAGGCTGGACTTCAACAACAACAGAAAAAACAAAAGCATACTAACACGTGGAAACTAAACTTTCTCCTTAATGACACATGGGTCATGGAAGAAATAAAAGACTTCCTGAAATTCAATGAAAATAATGGAACAACATACCCAAATTTGTGGGACACATGGAAAGCAGTGCTAAGAGGAAAATTCATAGCACTAAGTGCCTTTAAAAAGAAAATGGGAACATCCCACATAAACAACTTAACAACACATCTGGACGCTTTAGAAAAAAATAAGCAGAAACACTCAAGAGGAGTAGATGCCTAGAAATAATCAAACTCAGGGCTGAAATCAATAAATTAGAAACAAAGAGAACAATCCAAAGAATCAACAAAACCAAGAGCTGGTTCTTTGAGAAAATTAACAAGATAGACAAATCGTTAGCCAATCTAACTAAAAGACAGAGAAACACTATCCAAATAAACAAAATCAGAAATGAAAAGGGAGACATAACAACAGACACCGAAGAAATACAAAGAATCATAAGAACCTACTTTAAAGGCATTTATGCCACAAAATTTGAAAATCTAAGGGAAATGGACAATTTTCTTGACCGATTCCATTTGCCAAAATTGAATCAAGACCAGAACAACAAATTAAATAGCCCTATTTCACCTATAGAAATAGAAGCAACCATTGATAGCCTCCCAACCAAAAAAAAGCCAAAGGCCAGATGGTTTCACTGCAGAATTCTACAAGTCCTTCAAAGAGGGGCAAATACCGATACTATTCAAGCTATTCTGAAAGATGGAAATGGACGGAATATTACCAAATTCATTCTATGAGGCCACAGTCACATTGATACCTAAACCCCACAAAGACGCAGCAAAAAAAAGAGGATTTCAGACCAATTTCTCTTATGAACATTGATGCAAAAGTACTCAATAAAATACTTGCAAAGCGAATACAGCAGCATATCAAAGACATCACTCACCATGACCAGGTAGGCTTCATTCCGGGCATGCAGGGATGGTTTAACATACGGAAATCCATCAATGTAATCCACCATATAAACAAACTGAAAGAGAAAAACCACATGATCATCTCTTCAGATGCAGAAAAGGCATTTGACAAAATCCAACACCCATTTATGTTTAAAGTTCTGGAGATATCAGGAATACAAGGCACTTTTCTAAACATCATAAAGGCTATATACAGCAACCAATTGCCAACATTAAATTAAATGGAGAGATACTCAAGGAAATACCTCTAAAATCGTGGTCCAGACAAGGCTGCCCACTTTCCCCATATCTCTTCAATATAGTTCCTGAAGTTCTAGCTAGAGCAATGAGACATCAAAAGGATATCAAGGGGATCCAAATGGGAAAGGAAGAAGTCAAATTATCCCTATTTGCAGATGATATGATAGTGTATATAAGTGACCCCCAAAATTCCACCAGAGAACTCCTACAGCTCATAAACACCTTCTGCAAACTGGCAGAATATAAAATAAACTCAAAAAAGTCAGTAGCTTTCCTATATAAAAATGACAAACAGGCAGAGGAAGAAATTAGGAAAAATACTCCCTTCACGATAACCACAAGCAATAAAAAATATCTAGGAATAACTCTAACCAAGCAAGTGAAAGACTTATTTGAAAAAAAACTTTAAATCTCTGAAGAAAGAGATTGAAAATGACATCAGAAGATGATGGGATCTACCTTGTTCATGGATCGGGAGAATTAACATAGTAAATTGGCCATCTTACCAAAGCAATTTACAGATTCAATGCAATCCCTATCAGAATATCTACAAAATATTTTGAAGATATTGAAAGAACAATTCTCAACTTCATATGGAGAAACAAAAAGCCCAGAATAGCAAAAACAATCCTATACAATAAAAGATCCTCTGGAGGAATCTCCATACCTGATCTCAAGCTGTACTATACAGCAACAATAATTGAAACAGCACGGTACTGGCACAGCAATAGGCTAGTAGATCAATGGAATCTAACTGAAGACCCAGAGATGAATCCGCACACATTTGGTCACTTGATTTTTGACAAAGAAGCCAAATCCATTCAATGGAAAAACGACAACATCTTCAACAAATGTTGCTGGTCTAACTGGATGTCTACATGTAGAAAAATGCAATTAGAACCCAATTTGTCACCATGCACAAAAATCAAGTCCAAGTGGATTAAAGACCTCAACATAAAACCAGAGACACTAACCCAATTAGAGGAAAAAGTGAGGAAGAGTCTGAAACCATAGGTACAGGAGACAACTTCCTGAACAGAACACCAACAGCCCAGGCCTTAAAGTCAACAATTAATAAATGGGATCTCATGAGGCTGAGAAGCTTCTGTAAGGCAGTTTATACTGTCAAGAGAACAAAGCGACAGCCTACAGACTGGGAAAAGATCTTCACCAACCCTTCATCTGACAAAAGTCTAATATCCAAAATATATAAAGAACTCAAGAAATTAAACACCACCAAACCAAATAACCCAATAGAGAAATGGGGCTCAGAACTGAACAGAGAATTCTCAACAGAGGAATATCAAATGGTGGAGAAACACTTAAAGAAATGCTTGACCTCCTTAGTCATCAGAGAAATGCAAATCAAAATGACACTGAGATTCCATCTTACACCCATCAGAATGGCTAAGATCAATAACTCAACTGACACCACATGCTGGAGAGAATGTGGAGAGAGAGGGGCACGCCTTCATTGCTGGTGGGAATGCAAACTAGTACAACCACTTTGGAAATCTATCTGGAGCTTTCTCAGAAAAATGGGAATAGGGCTTCCTCAAGACCCAGCTATTCCATTCCTTGGAATATACCAGGTAGATACACTACCACACAACAGGGACATATGTTCAACCATGTTCATAGCTGCCTTATTCATAATAGCCAGAACATGGAAACAGCCTAAATGTCTTTCAGTAGAAGAATGGATAAAGAAACTGTGGTATATTTACACTATAGAATACTACTCAGCTATTAAAAACAAGGAATTTCCGAAATTTGTGGACAAATGGATTGAACTAGAAATTATCATAATGAGTGAGTTCACACAGAAGCAAAAAGAGTCAAATGGTGTGTCCTCACTTATATCAAGACACTAGTCCAAGGGGTACGCCCCCATGAAAAACTTTACCTACCAGGAAAGTGGGTCTGAGGGGAGGACATCCTATTGAGACTTTAGGGGTGAGAAGCCTGGGAGAATGAGGAAATAGAAGGATCCAGAGGATCCTGGAAAACTACAAGCGGGTCTGGGCCCTGGGGCCCTCCTCAAACTATGGCTCCAGCCAAGGAAAATATAGGCAGTAAACTTCGAACCCCTACCCAGTCTAGCCGATGGATAGGACATGCTCCACCGTTAAGTGGAGAAGGAAATCTGACTTTCAAACAAACTCTGGTGCCCCATATCGGACCATGTCCCTTGGATGGGGAGGCCTGGTGGCACTCAGAGGAAAGATAATAGGTCACCAAGAAGAGACTCGATACCCTAGGAGTATATACAGGGGGAGGAGGTCCCCCTCAGTCACAGACATAGGGGAAGGAGTAGGGGGGAAGTGGGAGGGAGGAAGGAATGGGAGGATAAAAGGGATGGGCTAACAATTGAGATGTAATATGAATAAATTAATTAAAAATTTTTTAAAAAGTCTACTTCTCCTGTTCCCCTTAACCTCTTTTCTCTCTTATCTATGGTAGGTACATTGGAAGGGAGGTATAAGCATTAAAGAATCCCAAGTAAAGTAGGTTTAAAAAGTTCAAAGACTACACTTCAGAATTACTTAATTTTAAGATATTAAAATACTTTCCCTCCCTCCTAGCTATGGGAAAAGAGCTGTCTTGTTGGTGGTGATTTTTAGGTCAGAACAGATGGCAGTTCCTTTGTTCATCCTAGCTTAATGCCTGACATGGTGCCAAAAGCTGTTTTATTCCTAGGATGCATAAAAATCAAATCATCAAATAAAATAAAATCCAAGCAGCACAGAACTGGAAAAGGCATACAGAGAATTGTGTTCCCACACACCAATTGGTGAGGGCAAGGAAAGATGCCAACAGACCTGCCCTCTGCCCTCTGCTGTGAGTAGGCAACACCTCCACGGTGGTATGGTGAATTCCCAGCCCAAGATGCTGCTGAGATCCATGTCTCAGTCACTGGCTACTTGGAAGCTGGGGTTGATGTCTATGTCTGTAGCTCACATAACCACTAAAGAACACGGGAATATCCCTGGTCTGTGCAGCCATCAGGGATCACATGGATATTCAGAGCCTAGGCAGACCTTGCTCTGCCAGTCACTGGTTGCAGCATTCTCAGGAATGGGCCCTTCCCCTCACCTAGGCAGCACAGTGGAGTTAGTCATGATGGTGAGGGTGTGGTTAAGCTGCCCAGAGGGCATGAGTGGGGGAAAGCTGACCCAGCTGTGGAGTGACATGGGCCCAGAGATGATGACCCCACCACCACCACCCAGCCACCCCCAGACACGTGCAGGACTTGGGAGTGTGGACCCTGCACCTTGCCTAGACAACCCAAAGGAGCTGACTCTGGTGATGGGTGCACAGGTGAACCAGCTCCAAGGGCAAGAACACAGGACAGTTTGACTTTATGCTCATCTTCCAGGTGATAGTGGGAATGGAAGGGTGGGTGGGCCTATGGGCCCTCCCCACCACCCACTTCTTGCCAACTGCTGTACAGGTGCACTGGTGATGACCTCCCCACCCCCTTGCCCTAGCCACTGGTCTTAGTCAGGAGAGCTGGCTGCTAAGGGCATGAGCATGGAACAGGTAGCTGCTGGCCCCTCACTGGCTGTAGCTCTCAGGTCAGCTGCCCCTGTACCTCATCTGGGCAATATAGTGGAGCAGGACTTGAGAGTGAAGGACTGGCGGAACCCTCCTGAGGGCATGCGTGCAGGAAAATTGACCTTGCCTCCTGAAAATGGCATCATTGTGCGGCCTAACCAGAGCAGTACTGGAGAGCTAGCCCTGGTGGTGCAGATAAGGAAGAGTGTGCACACTGGCCATCTCAGCTGCCACCAAGGCCCAGATCCGGGTTCTAAGTTAGCCTACCCCATATGTCATCTGAGAATGGATGGGATGTATGAAAGGGCCAGCCCAGCTGACCCAAAGCGGCAAGATCTCTGAGATAGGGCATCATCAGGATGAGCATCCAGCATATATGGTATCAAAAGAGCCATGGATCTCAAAAGTCTCCTTGCAATGAATATTTGAAAATACAGATGTGTGGACAGAAATTTATATTGTGAAACACAGTGGCATATTACAGTGTCTACTACGAGTTTTTCTATGGTTTCTCTGTCTGTCTGTCTGTCTGTCTGTGTCTTTATGTGTGTCTGTGTGTGTCTGTGTGTGTCTGTGTGTTTTGTGAGAAATGTTGCAAGGATGACTGGATATGAGGAGAGGGGGAAATGGGAGGCACTTGGATGCATTATGTGAAACT
>CAJRSG010021595.1:0-71413 GCA_907169655.1 Acomys percivali | reverse complement strand
TGGGACTCTAGATGAGAGAACAATGGGAGAATAGCAATGTAGAAGGATCCAGTAGGTCCTAGAATCCTACAAGTAGAACATTATGATAGGCAGATTTGGGTCATGGGGTCCCGCTCAAACTAAGGCCCTAGCCAAGGACAATACTGGCGGTCAAATTTAAACCCCTACCCTGATCTAGCCCATGGACAGGACAGTCTCCACACTTGAGTGGAGAGAGGGATTTGACTTTCTCAAGTACTCTGGTGCCTCACATTTGACTATGTCCCCTGGCAGGGGACACCTAGTGGCACTCAGAAGAAGGACAGCAGGTCACTGAGAAGAGACTTGATACCCTATGAGCATATACAGGGGGAGGTAATCCCTCTGAGGAACAGTCATAGGGGAGGGGAATAAGGGGAAAATGGGAGGGAGGGGAGAATGGGAGGTTACAAGGGATGGGATAACCATAGAGATGTAACAAGAATAAATTAATTAAAAAATAAATAAATAAATAAATAAATAAATAATAAAAATAAAAATAAATTTAAAAAAAAGAACCTTTCCCACTCAAGAGCCATGTACTGAGCATCCACAAAACATGTCTGATCAGTCTCTTCCTTTCTGACCAACCAGTTCAACAGTTCAAAGGGCACAGAATGAGGGAAGGATGTGCATACTCAAACTGTTTTCTGCAACAGCTCATGGTCCGTGGCAGTAATATTAATACTCACTTCTCAGTAAATATGAGACCTGAGAAAGGAAATCATCATAATGGTGCACGCTTAACCTCCCTGAATGGATTCATATTTATGAGACTGAAGCAAGATAATGTGAGTTAAAGGCCTGCCTGAGACTTGTCTTCAGTAAATCTACAGAAGGAGCGAGAAGAATGAAAGCAGAAAGCACCATGGCCTTGGACAATGATAAAAAGAAACATGAAACTAAACCTCAAGCACAGTCTCCATAAGATACACACCACCCTCTAAAGGACTTGTAATCAATTATACAATACTAGATTAACAATACTCATGGAAGAGCAGGAGGATGGCCAAATAGACACACACTGCATTTTCCTGCATCACTGTGAACCTGAAACAAAGCATCAAGTGTGTGTCTTCCAAGTGAAGGGAGTGATATGGAAAAGTGTGCAAGTGACAAAGTAAGCAATGGAGCCAAGTGAAATGGCAATTTATGAAAGTTTGAACCTCTAAAATAAACTAAGAGCTCTAGCATTGGGTGGTGCAAACAAGATAGGAGAGAAGAGATTAACCTTGGTGGGGCTTTAAGCAAAAAAGAAAATGAAAGTTTCAATAAGATCCAGAAATATACATTATGACACTCTGCAAAGAAAAAAAGTTAAGAAAACTGTGACCTTCACAGCAAGCAGAAACTGGAGAACAGAGCCTCTCCACTTATGATCTTATTCATTGGGGCCATGGTGGGAATCATCTAACTTCCTACTAGGACTCAACATGAGAGAGGTAAGGGAGAATGGGGAAAAAGAAGGATCCAGAGGGTACCAGAAACCTACAAGAAGACCATCAGGGCTGGCAGATATAGGCCCAGGGGGGTCTGCACAAACTACTGTACCAACCAAGGACACTACATGCAATAAAACTAGACCCCCTATTCAGATCTAGCACATTCTCCACAGTTGTATGAGCATGTGAAATGAGATCTACAGAGGGTAATACAGTGTACATAGTATGAGGGGGTAAACATAAAAATGAGGAGAGATATTTAATAAGGGTATAGAAAGGGAAGTCGGTACAGAAGCAGATGGAAAAAGGAGAAACATAGAATAAGTGATGTTTGATAAAGTGCCAAGGAATTAAATCGATAAAACAGTTCAAACTTTGAAAGCCTATAAAGAGGCAATGGAAGAAACTCAGGAATATACAATCAGAAGAAACATATCAATAAAACAGTTCAAAATCTGAAGATGAAAATGGATTCAATGATAAACACACAGACAGAAGAAAAACGGGAACATGAGAACTCAGAGAAGAAGGCAAGTAACACAGAGGCGAGCTTTTCTAACAGAATCAAAAAGATGGAGGAACGAATATCAGGTCTAGAAGATGTAATCATAGATCTTGAAGCAACCACTAAAGAAAATGCTGAATCTGGAAACCTCCTGACACAAAACATCCAAGAAATCAAGGACACCATGAAAAGAAGAAATCTGAGGATACTAGGCATTGAGGAAAGAGGAGATGCAAGACTCCAAGGCCCAGAAAATATTCTCAACAAAATTATAAAAGAAAATTTCCCCAATCTAAAGAAAAAGGTATCTATAAACACACAAGAGGCCTACAGAACACCAAACAGAATGAACCACAAAAGAAAATCTTCCCGTCACATAATGATAAAAACAGAATATATACAGAACAAAGAAAAAATATTAAAAGCTGCAAGGGAAAAGGGCCAAATAACATTCAATGGCAAACCTATGAGAATTGCAACCGACTTCTCAGCAGAGACCATAAAAGCCAGAAGGGCCTGGAAAGCGATCCTGCACCCTAAGAGACCACAGATGCCAGGCCAGACTACCCAGCAAAACTATTAATAACCGTTGATGAAGAAAACAAAATATTCCATGACAAAAACAAATTCAAACAGTACCTATCCACAAATCCAGTTTTACAGAAGGTACTAGAAGGAAAACTCCACCACAAAGGGACAAGCTACAACCAAAACTACTCAGGAAATAGATAACTATACCAAGGCAAAAAGACAACCACACAAACACTCTACTGGAACCAACATCAAAATTAAGTCTCTTAGCACTCACTGCTTATTAATATCTCTCAACATCAATGGTCTCAATTCTCCAATAAAAAGACACAGACTAACTGAATGGAAGTATAAACAAGACCCAACATTCTTCTGTATTCAAGAAACACATCTCATCCATAAAGATAGACATTACCTCAGAGTAAAAGGCTGAAAAAATATTCCAAGCAAATGGTCACAAGAAGCAAGCAGGCATAGCCATTTTAATATCTAACAAAATAGACTTTCCACCAAAATTAATCAAAAGAGATGCAAAAGGACACTTCATACTCATCAAAGGTGAAGTCAAGAAGATGACATCACATGCTGGAGAGGATGTGGGGAGAGAGGAACACTCCTTCATTGCTGGTGGGAATGCAAACTAGTACAACCACTTTGGAAATCTATCTGGTGCTATCTCAGAAAACAGGGAATAGGGCTTCCTCAAGACCCAGCTATTCCACTCCTTGGAATATACCCAGAAGATGCACCAGCACACAGCAAGAAAATTTGCTCAACCATGTTCATAGCAGCCTTATTCATAATAGCCAGATCATGGAAACAGCCTAAATGTCCCTCAGTAGAAGAATGAGTAAAGAAACTGTGGTACATATACACTATGGAATACTACTCAGCTATAAAAAAACAAGGAATTCCCGAAATTTGTGGACAAATGGATTGAGCTAGAGATGATCATAATGAGTGAGTTAACCCAGAAGCAGAGGGAGTCAAATGGTATATACTCACTTATATCTGCATACTAGCCCAATGGGCAGGTCCCACGAAAGCCTTCCCTTACCAGGAAACTGGGACCGAGGGGAGGACATCCTATTGGGACTCTAGATGAGAGAACAATGGGAGAATAGCAATGTAGAAGGATCCAGTGGGTCCTAGAAACCTACAAGTAGAACATTATGATAGGCAGATTTGGGTCATGGGGTCCTGCTCAAACTAAGGCCCTACACAAGGACAATACAGGTGGTAAAATTTAAACCCCTACCCTGATCTAGCCCATGGACAGGACAGTCTCCACACTTGAGTGGAGAGAGGGATTTGACTTTCTCAAGTACTCTGGTGCCTCACATTTGACTATGTCCCCTGGCGGGGGAGACCTAGTGGCACTCAGAGGAAGGACAGCAGGTCACTGAGAAGAGACTTGATACCCTATGAGTATATACAGAGGGAGGAAGTCCCTCTGAGGAACAGTCATAGGGGAGGGGAATAAGGGGAAAATGGGAGGGAGGGGAGAATGGGAGGATACAAGGGATGGGATAACCATAGAGATGTAACAAGAATAAATTAATTAAAAATAAATAAATAAATAAATAAATAAAAAATTTTAAGACATAAAAAAAAAGAAGAAGATGACATCACAATTCTGAACATCTATGCTCCCAATACAAGGGCACTAACATTTGTAAAAGATCTATTAACAAAGCTTAAATCACACATCGATCCCCATACAATAATAGTGGGAGACTTCAACACGCCACTCTCATTGAAACAGAAACTAAGCCAAGAAATAACATCATTAACCAATGCCATGAATCAAATGGATCTAACAGATATCTATAGAAACCTTTCACCCAAACAAAAAGGAATTTACCTTCTTCTTGGCACCCCATGGAACCGTCTCTAAAATTGTCACGTAGTAGGTCACAAAACAAGCCTCAACAGATACAAGAAGATTGATATAACACCATGTATCCTATCAGATCACCATGGTCTTAGGATGTAATTCAACAACAACAGAAATAACAAAAAGCCAACACATACTAGGAAACTAAACAACTCTCTGCTAAATGACACCTAGGTCAGGGCAGAAATAAAGAAAGAAATTAAGGACTTCCTGAAATTCAATGAAATGAAGGCACAGCATACAAAAACTTGTGGGATACACTGAAAGCAGTGCTAAGAGGAAAATTCATAGCACTAAATGCCTTTAAAAAGAAATTGGAAACATCCCACATAAGCAACTTAATGAAACACTTGAAGTCCTGGAAAAAAAGAAGCAGAAACACCAAAAAGGAGTAGATGTCTGGAAATAATCAAACTCAGGGCTGAAATTAACAAATTAGAAACTAAGAAAACAGTCCAAAGAATCAACAAAACCAAGAGCTGGTTCTTTAAGAAAATCAACAAGATAGACAAACCCTTACCCAAACTAACTAAAAGGCAGCGAGACAGTATTGAAATCAACAAAATCAGAAATGAAAAGGGAAACATAACAACAGACACTGAAGAAAAAAATAGAATCATAAGATCCTACTTCGAAGGCTTATATGCCACAAAATTTGAAAACCTAAGGGAAATGGACGATTTTCTTGATCAATTTCACTTGCCAAAGTTGAGTGAACAACAGATGAAGAAAATAAATAGTCCCATTTCCACTACAGAAATAGAAGGAATCATTGACAGTCTCCCAACCAAAAAAAAGCCCAGGGGCAGATAGCTTCAGTACAGAATTCTACCAGACCTTCAAGGATGTACTAATACTGATCCTCGTCAAGCTACTCCAAAAGATAGAAATGGATGGAACATTACCAAATTCATTCTATGAGGCTATAGTCACGCTGATACTTAAACCTCACAAATACCCAACAAAGAAGAATTTCAGACCAATTTCTCTTATGAACATTGATGCAAAAATACTAAACAAAATACTTGAGAAACGAATACAAGAACACATCAAAGAAATCAATCACCATGACCAAGTAGGCTTCATTCCAGGCATGCAGGGATGGATTAATATCCCGAAATCCATCATTGTAATCCACCATATTAAAAAAACTGAAAATAAAAAACCACATGATCATCTCCTTAGATGCAGAGAAAGCATTTGATAAAATCCAACACCCATTCACGTTTAAGGTTTTGGAGAGATCTGGGATACAAGGCACATACCTCAACATAACTAAGACTATATACAGCAAGAAAATAGCCAAAATCAAATTAAATGGTGAGATACTTAAGGAAATTCCTCTAAAATCAGGAACAAGGCAAGGCTGCCCACTCTCTCCATATCTCTCCAATATAGTACTGTATTTCTAGACAGAGCAATAAGACAACAAAAGGAGATCAAGGGGATCCAAATGGGAAAGGAGTAAATCCAATTATCCCTATTTGCAGATGATATGGTAGTGTACATAAGTGACCCTCAAAATTCCAGCAGGGAACTCCTAAAGCTGATAAACACTTTCAGCAATTTGGCTGGATACAAAATTAACTCAAAAAAGTCTGTAGCCTTCCTATACACAAATGACAAGCTTGCAGAGGAAGAAATTAGGAAAACCACATCCTTCACATTAGCCACAAGCAATATAAAATATTTAGGAGTTACTCTAACCAAGCAAATAAATGACTTGTTTGAAAAAAATTTCAAAACTTTGAAGAAGGAGATTGAAGATGACATGAGAAGATGGAAGGATCTTCTTTGCTCATAGATCAGAAGAATTAACATAGTAAAAATATCCACATTACTAAAAGCAATCTGCAAATTCAATGCAATCCCTATCAAAAGTACATACACAATTTTTTAAAGAATTTGAGAGTTCAATTCTGAACATCATATGGAAAAAGAAAAAACCCAGAATAGCTAAAACAATCTTGTAATATAAACAATCCTATGGAGGAATCTCCATTCTTGATCTCAAGCTGTACTATAAAGCAATAGTAATTAAAACAGCATGGTACTGGCACAGGAACAGGCTGGTTGATCAGTGGGATTGAATCAAAGACCCAGATATGAATCCACACATATATGGTCACTTGATTTTTGACCAAGAAGCCAAATCCATACAATGGAAAAAAGATAGCATCTTCAACAAATGGTGCTGATCTACCTTGATTTCTACATGTAAAAAAAATGCAATTGGACTCATATTTGTCACCTTGCACAAAACTCATATCCAAATGGATCAAAGACCTCAACATAAAAACAGACGCTAAGTCAGTTAGAAGAAAAAGTGAGGAAGAGCCTGGAACACATTCGCACAGGAGACAACTTCTTGAACAGAACACCAACGTCCCAGGCCTTAATGACAACAATTAATAAATGAGACCTCATGAGGCTGAGAAGCTTCTGTAAGGCTGGAGACACTGTCAGTAGAACAAAGCGACAGCCTACAGACTGGGAAAAGATCTTCACCAACCCTACATCTGACAAAGGTCTAATATCCAAAATATATAAAGAACTCAAGACATTAAACACCACCAAACCAAATAGTCCAATTGTGAAATGGGGCTCAGAACTAAACAGAGTTCTCAACAGAGGAATATCAAATGGCTGAGAAACACTTAAAGAAATGCTCAACCTCCTTAGTCATCAGGGAAATGCAAGTCAAAACAACTCTGAGATTCCATCTTACACCCATCAGAATGACTAAGATCAAAAATTCAAGTGACACCACATGCTGGTGAGGATGTGGAGAGAGAGAAACACCCCTTCATTGCTGGTGGGAATGCAAACTTGTACAACCACTTTGGAAATCTATCTGGCACTATCTCAGAAAACTGGGAATAGGGCTTCCTCAAGACCCAGCTATTCCACTCCTTGAAATATACCTAGAAGATGGTCCAGCACACAACAAGAACATTTGCTCAACCATGTTCATAGCTGCCTTATTCATAATAGCCAGAACATGGAAACAGCCTAAGTGTCCCTCTGTAGAAGAATGGATAAAGAAAGTGTGGTACATTTACACTATGGAATACTACTTAGCCTTTAAAAACAAGGAATTCCTGAAATTTGTGGACAAATGGATTGAACTAGAATTGATCATAATGAGTGAGTTAACCCAGAAGCAGAAATACTCAAATGGTATATACTCACTTATATCTGGACATAGCCCAAGGCGTATGTCCCATGAAAGTCTGCACTTACCAGTAATTTGGGACAGATGGGAGGACATCCTATTGGCACTATAGATGAGAGAAGCATGTGGAAATGGCAAAGTAGAAGGATTCAGAGGGTCCTAGAAACCTACAAGAAGAACATTATGATAGGCAGATTTGGGCTCAGGCATCCTGCTCAAACTATGGCACCAGCCAAGGATAATATGTGCAGTAAATCAAACCTCTACCCAGATCTAGCCAATGGACAGGACATTCTCCACAGTTGAGTGTAGAGTGGGGTCTGACTTTCACACAAACTCTGGTGCCCCATATTTGACCTCGTCCCCTGGATGGGGAGACCTGGTAGCACTCAGAAGACGGATAGCACGCTACCAAGAAGAGATTTGGTACCCTATGAGCATATACAGGGGAAGGAAGTCCCCCTCAGTCACAGTCATAGCAAAGGGGAATAAGGAGTAAATGGAAGGGAGGGAGGAATGGGAGGATACAAGGTATGGTATAACTATTGAGATGTAATATAAATAAATCAATAAAATAAAAAATTGTCAAGGAATTGTATTATTTTATGTTCTCTTAAAATTACACACACTATCAACTTTAAACATCTATCTATACCTAAAAAATCTTAACTCCTAACCAACTAAGCTTCTTTGGATAACTAAGCTACCTGTTTCTCAACCCCATCAGAGACTTGAGAAGGAATAAAATTGATTGCCTGACTATGCCAGGAGTACAGATTAGCAGCTTTCCAAATGAGAAGATGACAGAAACAGTTGGCTACCTGAATAGTCACCCAAAACTCCATAATGCTGGAACATCATCTTCAGCCTTCTGGCCCAATACATCTGACAGACATATTTGTGAGGCAGGAACTATTGAGAACTTGCTTGCTCTGTCTTGGCAGAGTTTGGCCATTGACTCTGCCTTCATCCAAGCTTGCCTTTTTTTAGGCCAAATTCTGTTTGTGGTAGAAATGAGGACTTTTTGCCCAGTGGCTTGTTTGCCACATCTCAAGCCATCTCCCTAAGGAGGTTCTTTGATGTTTCTCATCTTCTTTGAGGATGATTTACATTCAGAATTTTAGATGCACCAAGATAGGAAAGATGTTTTCTTCAAGGCTCTCAAATACAAATAGCCAAAACACTAAGAATATAACATGTATATAATTCCTGATTGTGTCATAGTTCTTCTTGCTCTAGGTAGTTTATTGTACATATGTGTAATAATATAAATGTATATGTAAAATGTTTAATTAAAAAAATGAATAAAAAATATCATACACACACACACACACACACACACACACACACACTTAAACTAAGTTGTGCCACTTGGGCTGACAGTCCTTCCCACAAGAGCCATAACTACCTAACAAAAACCCACTTGAGTTATGTATCGCTGGCTACTCCTTTGGATGTTATTTCTTATTTTTGTTCTAAAACTCTTATCTGTGCTGTTAAGTCACTAGTGTAAGGTCTTGCCATTTTTTTTCTTATGTGGGTCTTGCCATTTTTTTTTCTTATGTGGGTTCTGAGTGCTATGAACTTGCCTCTTAAAACCATGTTCACTGTGTCCATTCAGTCTGGGTTTGTTGTGTTTTCATTTTCCTGCAACTCCATAAAGATTTTTATTTCTTTCCTAACCACTGCCTTGACACATTTCTCATTTAGTAGTGAGCTGCTCAGTTCCCTTAACTTTGCTAGCGTTCTGCTGATGGTTGTATCCATGGTATTCAGAAAAGATGGAAAATGTTATTTCCGTTTGCTTATACTTACTGAAACTTGCTTTATGTCTGAGTATGTAGTCAATTTTGGAGAATGTTCCTTGAAGTTCTGAGAAGAAGGTATATTCTTCTGTACTTGGGTAATATGTTTTTAGTTATCTGTTAGGTATATTTAGTTTATGACATCAGTTAGTTCCAGGATTTCTGTTTAATTTTTGTCCTGGTGACCCGTCTACTGGCAAAAGTTTGGTACTGAAGTCTCCCACTATCAGTGTGGGAGGGTCAATATGTGATTTAAGCTGTAGTGTTCTTGTTCTATGGTCTTGGATGCCTTAGTGTTGGATGCATAGATATGAAAGAATATCAAGTCCTCTTGGTGGATTTTTCCTTTGATGACTATATAGTATCTTTCCATATCTCTCCTAAGTAGTTTTGGTTTGAGGCCTATTTAGTCAGATATTCAAATGGATATACCAGCTTGCTTCTCAGGTCCTTTTGCTTGAAATGTCCTTTTCCATTCTTTTACCCTGAGGTGATGTCTAGCTTTAATGTTAAGTTGCATTACTGGATGCAACAAAAGGATGGATGCTGGGTGTTAAGTCATGCTATTAGTGTGTGTCATTTTCTTGGGTAATTGAGACCACTGATAATAAAAGCTATCAATGAGGAGGAGTTCTTGTTGATTCTCAGCTTTTGTGGCAGTGATCGATTCCTTTCCCTCTGTTGTTGCTGTTGTTTGTTTGTTTGTTTCTGTTTTTGTTTTCTGTTTCAATGATCTGGCATTGTTTATTCTTTGTGGCTTAATGGATGTGGTTATCCTCGTCAGGTTGAAGTTTTCCTTCTAGCACCTTCCATAAGCTGGGTTTGTAGATAGGTCCTGTTTAACTTGATTTATGTTAAATATCTTTCTCCATCTATAGAAATTGAAAGTTTTGTGGGTATAGCAGTCTGCAGTCTCTTATGTTATTTTCCTTTAGAAGTTTTTTTGTCCCTTTTAATATTCTCTCCCTGTTCTGTACATTAAGTATTCTGATTACTATGTAACATGAGACTTTCTTTTCTATCCCAGTCTATCTGATGTTCTGTATGCTCCCTGTGCCTTAATGGACACCTCCTTTTTAGGCTTAGGCATTTTAGTTACATGATTTTGTTGAAAATGTTTTTGTAGATTTGGCTTTCTCAAAGTACCCTAGATTTCCTGGTTGTTCTGTGCCTGGATATTTTTAGATTTAACATTTTCTTGGTCCCATGTATCCATTTCTTCTACCATGCCTTCAAGAAATGAGATTCTTTCTTCCACCTCTTATATTCTCTTGGGGAGGCTTGCCTCTGAGCTTTCTATTTACCTTTCTATTTTTTTTGGTTTCCAGTTTTCCCTCAGTTTTGTTTTCTAAATCAATTCTATTTCCACTTGCAAGTCTTGAACTGTATTCTCCATTTCATCCATTGTTTGTTTGTGTTTTCATAGATTTCTTTAAGAGATATACCCATTTTCTCTCTCAGGACCTTTAACATAGTCACAAAATTTCTTCTGAAGTCCTTTTCTTGTGCTTCAACTATGTAGTATTTCTCCAAGACAATTGTAGACAGGCTTCCAGGATTTAGTGAAGACATATCATCCTGGTTGTTATCCATTGTTTTATACTGAACCTAGGAATCTGTGTTTGGGATCATGGTACTTCTTACTGATGATATCCAGACTTGTCGTGTGTGTGTGTGTGTGTGTGTGTGTGTGTGTGTGTGTGTGTGTGTGTGTGTGTGTTCTATTCCTCTGTTTGTTTTGACCTTTCTTGTTCTTCAGAGATCATGGTGGCCCTCAGTTGCCTGGTAGGGAAAGTTTCTGAGATTCTGCCAGATGTTGACATGAGATTTCCAAAAATAATGTGTTTCTTGGTATTGAGTGTAGACACTTAGGCATGGAGATGGGCTAGAAAAGAAGTGGGGTGAGGGTATCCTGAAATGATATTTTGGTTTCTTAGGAAAATAACTCAGAAATATTATGAGAATATGTTGTCATTTTAATCCCAGGTGAGTATTATGGGGCTGCTTCAAAATGTCCACAGCAGTTGACTATGATTTGCTTCTTGCTCTGTCAGGGGCATGATGTTGCCAGCAGCATATAGTCTCTGCAGTTGTGTGACATTTGGAATCCTAGAAACTTTACAGAGGTTATATAAATGCTACAGACCAGAGAAATTAGTGTTGTTGGTTGTTGGTTGGTTGTTGCTGGTCACAGTTTGTTAAGTAAACATGCACAAAGAACAAACAACCACAAGAAGAAATTAGATATCCAGCCAGTGAAGATCAAACTTGTCCCAAGAAACTCTATGCCCCTAATCAGCAGGAAGTAGTCTAACTATAATGTCACCCACTTCTCTTCTATCTCTTTTCCCTACTATCTAGTGTTATGGGCTTGAAAGAGTGGGAAAGGGGTGGATAAGGGTAGAAGAAAGAAGAACCCACAAAGTAGCAAGCTCTAGCTGCAGTATTCACACTAGAGTGTGCCATGGAGATGTTCTTAGTCCACTGTGATTGGGGAAAAAGAAAGAAGAAAGGCCAACCAGGGCCAACCAAGGCCTGGTAGGTCAGCTACAGGGCTGAAGATGAGACTGGGAGTTGGATTCACAGGAGAAGAGGAACTGAAAATCTGAAGATTGCCAATTTGCTCCAGCTTCTCTCTCTCCTCTCTTTTCTACTAATAATTCTCTATTAGAAGTCTCTAAGTATAAAAAGCTGTAGCTTTCTGATTGTCTGTCCTTCCATAGTATTAGCCAGACATTATTGAGTTGCCACCTTTTCAGCCATATTTGGCCTCTGTGAGCAACTTGGGCCTGAGGTGATCTGAAGCAATATGAAGATAACATCTTCTTCTGATTCTGCTTTGGCCGTTTGTATGATTTTAACTAAACAGAAAAATACTGGGGCAACAACACAGACTGTGTAGAAAACAGGCTGATGCCAAACACAGATGATCAGACACCAGGCTTTATTTTGCTTCTCAGAGTTTGTGCTCAGCTCCCCCTGCAGTGTCTGCCACTGTGTCTCTCATGACACAGTAGTACACAGCCGAGTCTGACTCTTGCGCCGAGGCTTTCTGCAGGTGGAAGGAGGTGGTTTCTTTATCGTATGTGGCTTCAAACCCTCTGCTGCTTCCCTTGTTGTTGGCTGTTGTGACTTTCAAAAGGAGCTGGGGACTTTCTCCAGGGTATTGGACATACCAGAAAAGAGCTGGGTATGTTGTGCTTGAATACGTGCAGTTTATAAATAGGAAGTCACCTTCTGAGAGGGTCACTTGACCTTGTGTCTGGGTCACTGAGTCTCCATGGGTCCTGCCTGGAGGAAGAATGACATATCTGTGTCACTTTAAGGACAACGCTCATAATAACTTAAATCTTTTTCTGACAAAATAGAAGAAAGAGTACAATTTATAATTCTGTTTACTTACCAAGCATGAACAGCATCACAGTCACTAAAGCTGGAAAAATGTTCATCTTCAGTGTCACCCAAGTAATGTTCTTGATCCTTCATATGAAGAAATGATGAAATGACATCAAATGATGACTCTACCAAACTTAGAGTTCTCACAGACACTGATCTTGTGTTAGGAAACTCCACCCCCTGGTGGGAAGAGATTAAACTAGAGTCTCTTGAACCTCTCACCTTCTCACCCTCAACATCAATTTTAAGGCAAGTGTCAGACTTTCCTTGGCCTTAACCAATGTAAAGAACATAAACAGTGGACATTAACATATTCAGTGTTGTCATTCTTAAGATTCTGCCTGGAATGAGAGTAGAATACATGTTCTAGTAGAGCAACTGATCATTTATTTCTTTTAATATTTACCATAGGATAAAAGGAATGGCAAAAAGTAGGATTTACTAACTTATTTTCACTGATTCAAGTTAGTATTAAGATACTATGCGGTCCTAGAGGCATGGCTCAGGACTGGAGAGAAATTCTTGCTCTTGTAGAGGACCAAGGTTTGATTCTCAGAACACGCATGATGACAGAGCCATCTGTAACTCCAGTTCCATGAGGAACTAACTCTCTCTTTTGACCACATTGATACCAGGCACACATATGGTTCTTAAAAAGGAATGCATGCAAAACATTCATGTGCATAAAACAGAATATTTTTTAATTTCTTAAAGCTATTATAAAATTAAGTTATTATAAATTGGCCCTAAAACTATATAACCGTGGCAATCTGCTTTATTAATGTCTAGAAATTTGAAATAAGCATTTGTGCTGCCCATTTAGTCAGAAGATCACTGATGTCTTGAAACAATGTTTCAATATTAACTGCACAGGACAGCGGCAACAAAAGAAGCATCTGTAGTATGCAGGGCTCACGTGTTGTACCACACTCTGCATCAAATGTGGGCTATGGCCTTGTACCTTGCTCTTTTCTGTAAATGTCATTGTGACCAGTGGTGGCTGTTGTTGGGAAACAGGAATCTGTCATCCAGGATTGGCAACACATTTGTGGCTCTTTCCTGAGGGCCTGCAGAGGACATCCCTGGAATCCAGCTCACATGAGTGTCTTCAGAAAAGCTTCATCTTTCAAGAGTAAGAGCTTCCACTCTTGAGACTGGCTTTCTTGGCTGCCATGTTTCTGTGGGAGCTCCTGCTATCCTTGAGTTTGTCTTAGTAATTGTTCTTCACTGACAGATTTAGTCTTCTCTCAACGTTGTTCTTTACCACTTTTGTGCACACCTTTTTCTTAACTCTTATTGTTTTTACATTACAAATGTGTTCTGTAAGTGACAGCCTGTGGCTCAGAATCTTTGCTCTTGCAGCTCAAGGTAATGGACCTGGAGCCTCTGCATTTTCCTCACTGGCAACACCTGTAGTTGATTGAGAACATGCTCTTCATGCTGTGATCTATACCAGACAGACAATCTCCTATTAAAACAACACTTTCTTTCTTCTTTCCTTTTTATTTTTACAGTTTCTTAGCTACAGAGTTTTGTGCAGGTTGACACAATGAGGGATGTACCTCCTCCAGAGAGCAGGCCTCTCATCGCAAGAGAAAGCACTTGGTTGGCCCTAAAATCAATCAATGCCACCATTGCACCAGACAACACATTGCTTATTAGGTTGTTTGTTTAGCACAAAGGTACATGAAACCATATGGATTTTTCACTTTCTTAAGAATGCTACTTGCACAAATAGCATGCATGTGAATAATGTATTTTTTATTTTATTTTTTTATTTTATTTTTATTTTTTTAATCTTTTTTTTAAAATTAATTTATTCTTGTTACATCTCAATGGTTATCCCATCCCTTGTATCATCCCATTCTTCCCTCCGTTCCAGTTTCCCCTTATTCCCCTCCCCTATGACTGTTCCTGAGGGGGATTACCTCCCCCTGTATATGCTCATAGGGTATCAAGTCTATTCTTGGTAGCCTGCTGTCCTTCCTCTGAGTGCCACCAGGTCTCCCCCTCCAGAGGACATGGTCAAATGTGAGGCACCAGAGTACGTGAGAAAGTCATATCCCATTCTCCACTCAAGTGTGGAAAATGTTCTGTCCATTGGCTAGATCTGGGTAGAGGTTTAAAGTTTACCGACTGTATTGTCCTTGGCTGGTGCCTTAGTTTGAGCAGGACCCCTGGGCCCAAATCGGCCTAACATAATGTTCTACTTGTAGGTTTCTAGGACCCACTGGATCCTTCTACATTGCTATTCTCCCATGCTTCTCTCATCTAGAGTCCCAAAAGGATGTCCTCCCCTCTGTGCCAGTTCCCTGGTAAGTGAAGGCTTTCATGGGACATACCCCTTGGGCTAGTATGCAGATATAAGTGAGTATATACCATTTGACTCTTTCTGCTTCTGGGTTAACTCACTCATTATGATCATCTCTAGCTCAATCCATTTATCCACAAATTTTGGGAATTCCTTGTTTTTAATAGCTGAGTAGTGTTCCATAGTGTAAATGTACCACAGTTTCTTTATCTATTCTTCTACTGATGGACACTTAGGCTGTTTCCATGTTCTGGCTATTATGAATAAGGCTGCTATGAACATGGTTGAGCAAATTTTCTTGTTGTGTGCTGGTGCATCTTCTGGAAATATTCCAAGGAGTGGAATAGCTGGGTCTTGAGGAAGCCCTATTCCCAGTTTTCTGAGATACCACCAAATAGATTTCCAAAGTGGCTGTACTAGTTTGCATTCCCACCAGCAATGAAGGAGTGTTCCTCTCTCCCCACATCCTCGCCAGCATGTGGTGTCGTGAATAATGTATTTTAATCAGATCCATCCTCCATGACCAAGCTTGTCTATTCTCTCATTTTCTACATTCCCTTAGTCTTCCCAAATAGCACCCCTTTACTTTTATGCCTTTTTTAAAATCTATACCCTTAATATGAGAGAAAACGTTCAGTATTTTTCCTTCTGTGTCTCATTTTTTGGATTAACATGATAATCTCCAGAAAATAAAAATTAACAAATAATAGTGAGAACATATGAGAAAAATAAACCTTGTGAATCACTAGTGTAAATGTACATTTGTTAAACTAGAATGCAAATCATTATAAAGTTCCATCAAAAACTAAATATAGAATTATGATATGGTTCCAAAACACCACTCCTGTGTATATTCCTGAAGGAATCACAGTCACCATATGTGGAGAGAGACACCTGCACAACACATACTGCAATCCTTCCACAGACTTTCTAGATAAACTAATAAAGTGCAGTCTCTTCATCTGCACCATAAAAAGTTGTCCTTCCTGCTCTTTCCTTACATAATCTGAGCCCTGGTGAGGTGGTGCCTTAAAACCAGTTTAGAGGAAAGACATCATTGAAGCTTGTGGAAATTACCCCATTGATACTGTTCTCAACCAGCTCAGCAGACAAAGCATAAGAAATTTCCACTTTGTTGCATTTTTGCTAACTAGTATGACATCATTCAGCCTTAAATACAGTAGTTAGGAAGTTACTGAGATATAAACTCTTAACTGATCTTAACTAATCTCCAGAAATTTTACATAGTCCTCATATATGAGAGTTGACTCTGAATCCTTTAAACCCACGTGCCCCTGCATGAAGTGGAAAGCCTATCCATGCCAGAGTGGAACTTTGTGCGACAGTAGCCACTGCTTGTCAAGTTCTCCTTCGCAGTTCTACCCTTTTTGTCCTTTAGGTGTTTTTCATACATTAGGATGCAGTGTGCCTCTAATTTATCCTATTTTTTAACTAGCTAATTTTCACACATACAGAATTTACTAAGGCAGTGGTTGTAATAATGTATTCATCTCTACAAAACTATCACTGCATCTACAAACCAGATGATCTTGGATATGCCTTTAAATGCTACTGGCAAAATTCTATATTAGCCCAGCATCATTTAACTATATCTTTCTTTTAAAACCAATAATATACAAAACAGTAAAATGTATGTCACTCTTGCCCTTCACAGCATCATCAACTGTAGGAGAAATGGACCAATCAAGAGTAAACATGCTTCTCTAGTAAGAGAACTTATGGAACATGGGGGCAAATAAGAAATCTTCAATGAGTATTCAAGTATCACAAGATGAAATCTTATTCAGCAAGCCAATAGTTAATTATATCTACTTTTATGAAAATATGGACATTCTTCAAATTATTGCACTCCTCTTAGAGGTTGGAGTATTAAGAAACAAAATAACTTTTACACAACTTTATTGCCATTGATTTATCAGTAACTCAAAAATAACACTCGAAATAATACTAATATTTAATTCCTTCAGAACATGAATATAAAGCAGAAAACTCTGTAGGAAGCTATATGTAAATTAACCATCAGTCCATTTCCTTCTCAATAACTACTAGACTGGAGTAAGGTGATTAAGATACACTTTCTCACATACACCAGAAAGACAAAGTAAAAACTGTAATTATCTTTAAAAGCTGTGGTTTGTAATAAAACAAAAATTAAAAGAAAGAATGTGTCTCTTTCAAACAACTTGGTTGGTGCTTGATGCAATGTGGGTAAGCAACAATCATATAAATGAATGACTCGTCATTACCATCTTTTTCAGTTACTTTTTGGGTGTTTGACAAAAACATTTAATTAAATAAATAACAAAAATCCATTGTACACTAGAATGTAGTAAATATAGTCTTGACTTTGTACAGTATAATTTTGGATATATTGATACAGGACATTATTTACATTGGAACAAACTCCAAAAACTTACAGTCTGGTCACACAGCCAATCATTTCATACACTTTATGTATTGCATATATTTTTGGCAAGGGAGATTTTTTTATATATGTATATATATGTGTGTATATATGAATATATATGCAAATTAACTTCTTAGAGCATTGTTTTTCAAGTAGAATGTCATCTATTTATGTAAGAATGTGTTACACAGAGGTTTGGGATTGCAGAATGTACAGGCATGTTAGAATCGGCTCACACATAAATAGGATGAAGGCTTACCTTCTACTTCAGACATTGCTCTGCGCACCTACTCATGCAATTACTCAGTTTCCTCTGGTTATTTAAACCAACATATCATAGTGTATTAATGCCCATATTGCACAATAACATATACAATTAACATGAATTAAGCTGCAATCAACAATATGTTCTAAACATCTGGATCATCTTGGGCCATAGCTTCTGTACTCTTAATATCTATATATTGGTTTCCACTCTCCAAAAAGCAATGTGACAAATGCTGTCCTGGAATGTCTGACATAGCAAAGGGTGTCACTCCAGCCATGGTAGCTGGTTTGAAGAAAGGCTGCAGGTGCCTATGGACCAGTGTGTATCTGCTGCACAGGAGTAGATGGCTGAGTCTCCAGGCTGAGTGGCTGTGATGTGCAGGGAAAGATGTTTCTCTCTCTTATTCAACAAAAGGCTGAGTCGTTGGTGCTGCTTTCTTTCCATATTTGAATGGATGTGAGTGATGAATTGAGGACCCTTCACAAGCTCATGTTTATATCAAGGGGAGTAGACTGAGGTACTGTCTCTGTAAGTGCAAGTGATGACAGCACTTGGCTTCCTCCTGGACACTCAGGGAGGAAGGATGTTGCTCCACCTGCACCTCAGCTCTGCCCTGCACAGAATGATGGAGAAAAAGGTTCTCAAGTCATTACTCTTCCTTAATTTTACATGTAGTAAGTAGAACAAGGCTGAATAAAGCCATTTTCTGTATATCTAAGGACAATCCACTAACATACACTGTCCCCATCCTACCCCAATCCTCAACTCACATTCCATTTGCAGCCAGAGGAAAATGAAGAAAGCATGAATAGCTGTCCGCATTGTTCTTCTTATTCAGATCATTTGTAGGTGCTCAGTCTCTAGGCAGCTGAGCCACGTGCAAGTCTAGATTGGTCCTTATTGTTATCACAGCCATACATGATGACTTATTTTCCCCAATCGATAAGACTAAAGGTTGTTTATTGAGAATTCAGTAAGATGGCCCTTCTCTGCCTCAGTTGAGGTACACTGCCACCTTGTGGTCAGATTTCTAACTTCTGGATTCTAGTTTGTTTCTTTTGACTCTAGGATTCAGAGAAAGACAGAGAGAGAGACAGAGACAGAGACAGAGACAGAGACAGAGACAGAGAGAGACAGAGAGACAGAGAAGAATTTCAGAGGTATCTCCATCCATGATGTCAAGCGATACTACAGAGTAATAATAAGAAAAATTGCATGTTACAGGCATAGAAATAGGTTGGTTGATCAATGAAATTGTATTGAAGACCCACAAACAAACCCACACACCTACAGACAGTTGATTTTTGACAAAAGAGGCAAAAACCATACAAGGTAATAAGAAAGGATCTTCAACAAATGTGCTGGTCTAACTGGATGTCAACATGTAGAAAAATACAAATAAATCCATATTTATGATCCTGCACAAAACTCAAGTCCAAGTGGATCAAAGATTTCAACATAACACCAGATACACTAAATCTATTTTAAGAGACTGTGGGGAAGAGCCTTGAACTCATTGGTACAGAAGAAAATGTCCTGAACAGAATGCTAGCAGCTCAGGAGCTAAGATCAACAGTTAATAAGAGAAACCTAAGGAAACTGAAAAGCTTCTGTAAGGCAAAGGACACTGTCAATAGGATTAAAATGTAGTCTACAGATTAGGAAAAGATCTTGGCCACTCCTACATGTGACAAAGGGCTAATATCTAAAATATATAAAGAATTCAAGAAATGAAACACCACAGAAGCAAATAATCCAATTTTAAAATGGGGTACAAAACTAAAGAGATAATTCTCAGCAGAGGAATAGTGAATGGCTGAGAAACACTTGAAGAAATGGTCAACATCTTTAATCATCAGGGAAAGGCAAATCAAAACAACTCTGAGAACACACCTATCAGAAGGCTAAGAACAAAAACTCAGGTGACAGAACATGCTAGCAAGGATGTGGAGAAAGGGGAACATTCCTCCATTGCTGGTGGTAGTGCAAACTTGTATAAGCACTTTGAAAATCAATTTGACACTTTCTGAGAAATTTGGGGGTACTGATACCTCAAGAGCCAGCTATACCACTCCTGGACATATACCCAAAATATGCTCCACCATACAACAAGGACATTTGCTCAACTATGTTCACAGCAACTTTATTCATAATAGCCAGAATTTGGAAATAATCTAGATGTCCCTCAACTGAAGAATGTATAGAGAAGTTGTGGTACATTTACACAATGGAGTACTACTCAGCTATTAAAAACAAGGAAATCTTGACATTTCCAGGCAAATTGATGGAACTAAAAAAGATCATCATTGCTCTGGCTAGAACTTCGAGTACTATTATTGAAGAGATATGGAGAGAGTGGGCAGCCTTGCCTTGTTCCCGATTTTAGAGGAATTTCCTTGAGTATCTCACCATTTATTTTGATTTTGGCTATTGGCTTGCTGTATGTAGCCTTTATAATATTGGGGAAAGTGCCTTGTATCCCCGATCTCTCTAAAACTTTAAACATGAATGGGTGTTGGATTTTATCAAATGCTTTCTCTGCATCTAAAGGGATGATCGTGTAGTTTTTTATTTTTAGTTTGTTTATATGGTGGATTACGTTGATGGATTTCCGTATGGGATATGACTTTCTCACGTACTCTGGTGCCTCACATTGGACCATGTCCCCTGGAGGGGGAGACCTGGTGGCACTCAGAGGAAGGACAGTATGTTACCAAGAAGAGACTTGATACCCTATAAGCATATACAGAGGGAGGGAATCCCCCTCAGGAACAGTCATAGGGGAGGGGAATAAGGGGAAAATGGGAGGGAGGGAAGAATGGGATGATACAAGGGATGGGATAACCATTGAGATGTAACAAGAATAAATTAATTTAAAAAAACAGAAAAAAAGATCATCATAAGGGAGGCAACCCAGACCCAGAAAGACAAGCATGGTATATATTCACTTATAAGCAGATATTAGCCACATAATACAGGATGACAGCACTACAATACACAGATGCAAAGAAGCTAAATAACATGGAGGACCTTGGGGAGGATCCTCAACTCTAATTCACAAGGGCAGATAGAATAGATACCACAAGCAGTTGAAGAGAAGGAAAAGGACAGGACCCTACCATAGAGGTCCTCTTAAGGACTCCAACCAGCACAGGATAGAAGCAGTTGCTGAGGCTCACAGCCAAACTTTGGGGTGTAGGTGTGGGAATCAAGGACCTGTAGGAGAAAGACATTCCACAAGAAGACCAATGGAGTAAACAATTCTGGGCTCAGAGGCAGGGGGTACAGCTGAGAAGATTGATACATCAACCAAGGACCATGCATGTTGAGGACCTAGACCCTCTTATCAGATGTAGTTGATAAGCAGCAGAGTATCTTTCAATGGCCCATAATATGGGGAGTAGGGGCTACCTCTGATATGGACTCTGGTGCCAACTTATTGATTACTTGCTCCTGGCAAGGTACCCTTGCCAAGCTGCAGTTGTAAAGGACTCACACAGTCCATATAAGACTTGACAGGCTGGAGTCAGATGATGGGGCAGAGGGCTCCCCTTTTCTGAGTCCTAGGGGAGGCTAGGGAGAAAGAAGGTTAGGACCAGGAGGAGATGAAGGAAGGGATACAATCAGGATGTAAAGTGAATTAACTACATATTAAAAATAAAATAAATAATGGCAGTTATTGGGATACCTGCATGAATTAAGACTGATAGTGCTCTTACATATATATCCAATAAGATGAAGCAAATTTTGTATATTGCACTATAAAACATATTACTTGTATACCACACAATCCCACAGAACAAGCAGTTTTAGAAAAAGCCAATTCTACTTTAGAAGAGATGCTTTTTAAACAAAGAGGAAGAATAAAAACCACCAAGGACAAACTAAATAATGCTTTGTTAACTCTAAATTTTCTTAATGTTGGTGAAAAAGTAACAACAGCAGCTAAGAGACACTGTGTTATTGTAAATCTGAGGAGCTAGGCCAACCACTATACCATAAGGATGTGCTGACATTTGTTTTATGATGGGGCATGGTTGTGCTCATGTGTCTACAGGGAATGAAAACATATGGCTACCAACAAAACTTGTAGATTAGATCTGACCAGGGAAGATCTCCTACTATCTGAAACTTGAATGTCTTCACAAAGCAAAGAGCTCCAGTGATTCACTCTCACAGACTGTCTTAGTTACTGATTTCTCTAAAATATGCATGCAAATCAAATTCAAAAAGGCCAGCCCCAATGATCAATCACACAGAAAGTAGACATCACTGAGATTGGACAGGCAACACAGAGACTGGACAGAAAAAAAGATACAGCTAGCTTTCCTGAGATTTGGCCCATATTCCAATTTTCACAGGGTATCCAAAATGTAACTTTGCCTTTAGACAAGTAATATGAGAAGAACACCTCCACTCCCAAAATGTGGTGTGGGTGGTGTTGGTCCATTGATGTGTTATGGTTGTTATCATGTAGAATTGTTGCTTGTTATTAGGAGGAAACAAAATAAAGTTTATTGTTCTTTTTCTCTCATCTTTCTCTCTTCTCTAATGATGGGGAAGAGGGAAAAGGAATAATAATAATAATAATAATAATAATAATAATAATAGTAGTAGTAGTAGTAGTAGTAGTAGTAGTAGTAGTAGTAGTAGTTGTAGTAGTAATATAAAAATTTTAAATTTTTAACAATGTGGATTAATGTATATTGATAGAAACTTAAGGCTATTTTGTTTAACTGTTACATATTGATAGAAATTTAAGGTTCTTTTGTTTAACTACAGTATATTGATAGAAATTTTAAATATATTGATAAAAATTTAAGGTTCTTTTATTTGATAATTGCATCTTGATGCAAATTTAAGGTTGTTTTGTTTGACTATTGACTGATAGAAAATTAAAGTTGTTTTGTTTGACTATTGTTTAGTATAGAAATTTGAGGTAGTACTGTTTGATTAATATTTGATATATTGTACAAAAGCAGCTTTTAAAAATATGATGTAAAGTTCTAGTTTTATGGTTCTCATAATTGTAATTACTACACTATTGTATCATGCAACTCTTCACTGGTCTTTGCTGCTCTTCCTGGTCTTTGTTTCCCATGGAGAAACTTTCCAGAGAGCTTCTCCTCCTGGTGCTCCAGCTGGTTCCGGATCCTTCCAAGGCCTCCTGCCCACTCACAGGAGTCTTGCTGTTTCGGCTGGATCCAGCCACTACTACAGGTTAGTGTTGTTGTTTGGGGTTGGCTAATGGACGGGACTGCTGGTATCCTGACATATTGGAATTGGCCTAAGGAACTACATCTAAACAGGTTCACAACCACATTTTCCTGTTTTCATTTTTTCCTCTTCCTCTGGTTGATGGGTTAAGAGAAGAAGTAGAAGTGTTTAAGAACCATAACTAAAGGAGGTTTTGAAAAAATCTAAGCCTACATATCTCTTTTCTGTTTGTGGTACACATTTTCTCTTTAAACCCTTTAATATTAATTTAAGACATTAACAATGTGCCAATGAATCTATCTGATAGCACTTTGAACCTTGTCATCTTTGTCAGTTGTTTCAATAGTCTTAATGAGAATTTTTTCCTGAAAATGGGAGTCTGTAAGGAAAAGGGTGCAATGAAGTAAAACAGCAGTCCTGAACTGCCTAGTGTGTTACATGGAGATTACAGAGACACAGCATCAACTGGGAACCCCAAAGCTGTGCAAAACCTCCTGCAGCATCTGCCTGTATCAGGTGCTGGAGCTGACTGCCCAGCTGCAGTTTGGGGCCAGGCTGCAGGCTTGCTGGGAGCACTGTGCCTCAGCAGCAGCATAGAGGTAGGTGCCTGAGTCCTGCAGCTGGGCGTCCCTGATCTGCAGGGTCCTGTAGCACTCCATAGACTCAAATGTTGACTTTAATCTTCCATTCTCCTTTGTTCCTGGAACCAGGAAAAACAGACTGATGAGGCTGTTCCCGGGGTTCTGTCGGAACCACTGCACACTCCTCAATAGAGGCTGAAAAATTGCATCTCAGAGCAGAACTGGTTCCCTCATGGAGATTCAGGGCTAAAGGATTCTCTTCCAGCTCCTCGCACCCCTGCTCAGCAAAAGAAAGACAACCCACATGAAAAACAAATGATTGAGGAGTTATATCCTGTCTGATATTCCAGGAGACTCATGTGAAGCTTTGGGTCCCTTGTATCCTCCCATTCCTCCCTCCCTCCCATTTTGCCCCTTACTCCCCTCCCCTATGACTGTGACTGAGGGAGATTTCTTCCCCCTGTATACACTGATATGTATCAAGTCTCTTTTTGATAGTCGGCTATCCTTCCTCTGAGTGCCACCAGGCCTCCCCATCCAGGGGACATGGTCAAATATGGGGCACCAGAGTTCGTATGAAAGTCAGTCCCCACTCTCCACTCAATTGTGAAGAATGTCCTGTCCATTGAGTAGATCTGGGTAGGGTTTGAAGTTTACTGCATGTATTGTCTTTGGCTGGTGTCATAGTTTGAGCAGGACCCCTGGGCTAAGATCCACCCATCATAACGTTCTTCTTGTAGGTTTCTAGAATTCTCTGGATCCTTCTACTTTGCCATTCTCCCATGCTTCTCTCTCTAGAGTCCCAATAGGATGTCCTCCCCTCTGTCCCAGTTTCCTGGTAAGCGAAGACTTTCATGGGACATACCCATTCGGTTAGTGTGCAGACATAAGTGAGTATATACCATTTGAGTCTTTCTGCTTCTGGGTTAACTCACTAATTATGATCATTTCTAGTTCAATCCATTTGTCCACAAATTTTGGGAATTCCTTGTTTTTAATAGCTGAGTAGTATTCCATAGTGTAAATGTACCATAGTTTCTTTATCCATTCTTCTACTGAGGGACACTTAGGTTGTTTCTATGTTCTGGCTATTATGAATAAGGCTGCTAAGAACATGGTTGAGCAAATTTTCTTGTTGTGTGCTGGAGCATCTTCTGGGTATATTCCTTTTTTTTTTTCATGTTATTTTTTTAATTAATTTATTTATTTATTTATTTATTCATATTACATCTCAATTGTTAGCCCATCCCTTGTATCCTCCCTTTCTTTCCTCCCTCCCGTTTCCCCCTCTACTCCCTTCCCCTATGTCTGTGACTGAGGGGGAACTCCTCCCCCTGTATATGCTCCTAGGGTATCAAGTCTCTTCTTGGTGACTTATTATCTTTCCTCTGAGTGCCACCAGGCCTCCCCATCCAAGGGACATGGTCCGATATGGGGCACCAGAGTTTGTGTGAAAGTCAGATCCCCTTCTCCACTTAACGGTGGAGAATGTCCTGTCCATCGGCTAGACTGGGTAGGGGTTCGAAGTTTACTGCTATATTTTCCTTGGCTGGTGCCATAGTTTGAGGAGGACTAGAGGGCCCAGACCCGCCTGTATTTTTCCAGGACCCACTGGATCCCTCTATTTCCTCATTCTTCCAGGCTTCTCACCCCTAAAGTCTCAATAGGATTTTCTCCCCTCTGACCCACTTTCTTGGTAGGTAAAGTTTATCATGGGGGCGTACCCCTTGGCCTAGTGTCTCGATATAAGTGAGTATATACCATTTGACTCTTTTTGCTTCTGGGTTAACTCACTCATTATGATAATTTCTAGTTCAATCCATTTGTCCACAAATTTCGGGAATTCCTTGTTTTCAATAGCTGAGTAGTATTCCATAGTGTAAATATACCACAGTTTCTTTATCCATTCTTCTACTGAGGGACACGTAGGCTGTTTCCATGATCTGGCTATTATGAATAAGGCAGCTATGAACATGGTTGAGCATATGTCCCTGTTGTGTGGTAGTGCATCTTCTGGGTATATTCCAAGTAGTGGAATAGCTGGGTCTTGACGAAGTCTTTTTCCCAGTTTTCCGAGATAGTGCCAGATAGATTTTCAAAGTGGCTGTACTAGTTTGCATTCCCACCAGCAATGAAGGAATGTTCCTCTCTCTCCACATCCTCGCCAGCATGTGGTGTCACTAGAAGTTTTGGTTTTAGCCATTCTGATGGGTGTAAGATGGAATATCAGAGTTGTTTTGATTTGCTTTTTCCTGATGACTAAGGAGGTTGAGCATTTCTTTAAGTGTTTTTCATCCCTTTGATATTCCTCTGTTGAGAATTCTCTGTTTAGTTCTGAGCCCCATTTCTCAATTGGGTTATTTGGTTTGGTGGTGTTTAATTTCTTGAGTTCTTTATATATTTTGGATACTAGACCTTTGTGAGATGTAGGGTTGGTGAAGATGTTTTCCCAGTCTGTAGGCTGTCGCTTTGCTAAACTTAACTTTAATACTATCTGCTCTTCAACTCCATCAGAGACTTCAGAAGGAATAAATTCAATTACCTGAGTAAACAGGAAGTACAGATTAGCATCTTCCAAAATAAAAAAAAATGACAGAAACAGTTTACTGCTTGGACAGTCAACCAAAATTCTCTAACACTGGAGTATAATCCTCAGCCTTCTGGCCCAGTACATCTGATAGACATCTTTGTGGGGAAGGAACTATTGAGAACTTGTTTACCCTGTCTTAGCACAGTTCAACTGCTGACTCTGCCTGCATCCAAGCTGGCCCATTTTAGGCAGAATTTTGTCTGTGGGAGAAACGAGGACATTTTTGTCCAGTGGCTGTTTTGCCACATTCAAAGGCATCTCCACAAGGAGTTTCTTCAATGCTCATCATCTTTTTTGAGGTAGGCTGATTGTTGTCAGGAATTAAACCATATTATTGTCAAAGAATCTTCAAAATAATAAAATATATTTTTAAATGCTGTATTCTATAGGTCTCTGGGGTGTTTGAAGACCATATCTAACTATTTTACCTTATCTGTAGAATCATACCTATCTGGTAAACCTACGATGTATATTTCTATACTTGATATGACCATGAATTGATCATCTAACCATGGAATTCTATTACTTAATAATCTTTTTTTTTTCATTTTATTTTTTATTTAATTAATTTATTCTTGTTACAACTCAATGGTTATCCCATCCCTTGTATCCTACCAGTCTTCCCTCCCTCCCATTTTCCCCTTATTCCCCTCCCCTTTGACTGTTCCTGAGGGGGATTACCTCCCCCTGTATATGCTCATAGGGTATCAAGTCTCTTCTCGGTGACCTGCTGTCCTTCCTCTAAGTGCCAGCAGGTCTCCCCCTCCAGGGGACATGGACAAATGTGAGGCACCAGAGTACGTGAGAAAGTCATAGCCCACTCTCCACTCAAGTGTGGAGACTGTTCTGACCATTGGCTAGATGTGGGTAGGGGTTTAAAGTTTACCGCCTGTATTGTCATTGGCTGGTGCCTTAGTTTGAGTGGGATGCCTTGGCCAAACTCTGCCTATCATAATGTTCTACTTGTAGGTTTCTAGGACCCACTGGATCCTTCTATATTGCTATTCTCACATAGTTCTCTCATCTAGAGTCCGAATAGGGTGTCCTCCCATCTGTCCCAGTCTCCTGGTAAGGGAAGGCTTTCGAGGGACATGCCCCTTGGGCTAGAATGCAGATAGAAGTGAGTATATACCATTTGAGTCGTTCTGCTTCTGGATTAACTCACTCATTATGATCATTTCTAGCTCAATCCATTTATTCACAAATTTCGGGAATTCCTTGTTTTTAATAGCTGAGTAGTATTCCATAGTGTATATGTACCACAGTTTCTTTATCCATTCTTTTACTGAGGGACATTTAGGCGGTTTCCATGATCTGGCTATTATGAATAAGGCTGCTATGAACATGGTTGAGCAAATTTTCTTGTTGTGTGCTGGCGAATCTTCTGGGTATATTCCAAGGAGTGGAATAGCTAGGTATTGGGAAAGCCCTATTCCCAGTTTTCTGAGATAGCACCAGATAGATTTCCAAAGTGGCTGTACTAGTTTGCATTCCCACCAGCAATGAAGGAGTGTTCCTCTCCCTCCACATCCCCTCCAGCATGTGGTGTCGCTTGAATTTTTGATCTTAGCCATCCTGATGGGTGTAAGATGGAATCTCAGAGTTGTTTTGATTTGCAATCGCCTGATGACTAAGGAGGTTGAGCGTTTCTTTAAGTGTTTCTCAGCCATTTGATATTCTTCTGTTGAGAATTCTCTGTTTAGTTCCAAGCCCCATTTCTCAATTGGGTTATTTGGTTTGGTGGTGTTTAATTTCTTGAGTTCTTTATATATTTTGGATATTAGACCTTTGTCAGATGTAGGGTTGGTGAAGATCTTTTCCCAGTCTGTAGGCTGTCGCTTTCTTCTCTTGACAGTGTCTCTAACCTTACAGAAGCTTCTCAGCCTCATGAGGTCCCATTTATTAATTGTTGTCATTAAGGCCTGGGCTGTTGGTGTTCTGTTCAGGAAGTTGTCTCCTGTGCCAATATGCTGCAGGCTCTTCCCCACTTTTTACTCTAACTGACTTAGTGTCTCTGGTTTTATGTTGAAGTTTTTAATCCACTTGGATTTGAGTTTTGTGCAAGGTGACAAATATGGGTCCAGTTGCATTTTTTTACACATGGACATCCAGTTAGACCAGCACCATTTGTTGAAGATGCTATCCTTTTTCCATTGAATGGATTTGGCTTCTTTGTCAAAAATCAAGTGACTATATGTGTGTGGATTCATATCTGGGTCTTCAATTCGATTCCACTGACCAACCAGCCTGTTGCTGTGCCAGTACCATGCTGTTTTAATTACTATTGCTTTATAGTCCAATTTGAAATCAGGTATGGAGATTCCTCCGCAGCACCTTTTATTGTACAAGATCGTTTTTGCTATTCTGAGTTTTTTGTTTTTCCATATGAAGTTCAGAATTGAACTTTCAATGTCTTTAAAAAATTGTGTAGGTATTTTGATAGGGATTGCATTGATTCTGTAGATTGCTTTTGGTAGGATGGCCATTTTTACTATGTTAATTCTCCCTATCCATGAGCAAGGAAGATCCCTCCATCTTCTCATGTCATCTTCAATCTCCTTCTTCAGAGTTTTGAAATTTTTTTCAAACAAGTCCTTCACTTGCTTAGTTAAAGTAACTCCTAGATATTTTTTATTGCTTGTGGCTAATGTGAAAGGTATGGCTTTCCTAATTTCTTTCTCTGCAAGCTTGTCATTTGTGTATAGGAAGGCTACAGACTTTTTGGAGTTAATTTTGTATCCAGCCAAATTGCTGAAAGTGTTAATCAGCTGTAGGAGTTCTCTGGTGGAATTTTGAGGGTCACTTATGTACACTATCATATCATCTGCAAATAGAGATAGTTTGACTTCCTCCTTTCCCATTTGGATACCCTTGATCTCCTTTTGTTGTCTTATTGCTCTGGCTAGAACTTCGAGTACTATATTCTATTGAAGAGATATGGAGAGAGTGGGCAGCCTTGCCTTGTTCCCAATTTTAGAGGAATTTCTTTGAGTATTTCTCCATTTACTTTGATTTTGGCTATTGGCTTTCTGTATATAGCCTTTATTATGTCGAGGAAAGTGCCTTGTATCCTCGATCTCTCTAAAACTTTAAACATGAATGGGTGTTGGATTTTATCAAATGCTTTCTCTGCATCTAAAGAGATGATCATGTGGTTTTTTATTTTCTGTTTGTTACATGGTGGATTACATTGAAGGATTTCCATATATTAAACCAACACTGCATGCCTGGAATGAAGCCTACTTGGTCATGATGAATGATATCCTCTATGTGTTCTTGTATTCGTTTTGCAAGAATTTTATTTAGTATTTTTGCATCGATGTTCATAAGAGAAATTGGTCTGAAATTCTCTTTCTTTGTTGAGTCTTTGTGAGGTTTAGGTATCAGCGTGACTATGGCATCATAGAATGAATTTGGTAGTGTTCCATCCATTTCTATCTTTTGGAGTAGTTTGAAGAGTATCGGTATTAGCTCACCTTTGAAGGTCTGGTAGAATTCTGCACTGAAAGCATCTGGCCCTGGGCTTTTTTTGGTTGGGAGACTATCAATGATTGCTTCTATTTCTGTAGGGGAAATGGGACTATTTAGCTTGTTTATCTGTTCTTCACTCAACTTTGGCAAGTGAGATTGATCAAGAAAATCATCCATTTCCCTTAGATTTTCAAATTTTGTGGCATATATGCCTTCAAAGTAGGATCTTATGATTCTTTGTATTTCTTCAGTGTCTGTTGTTTTGTCTCCCTTTTCATTTCTGATTTTGTTGATTTCAATACTGTCTCTCTGCCTTTGAGTTAGGTTGGCTAACGGTCTGTCTATCTTATTGATTTTCTCAAAGAACCAGCTCTTGGTTTTGTTGATTCTTTGGACTGTTTTCTTAGTTTCTAATTTGTTAATTTCAGCCCTGAGTTCGATTATTTCCAAACATCTACTCCTTTTGGGTGTTTCTGCTTCTTTTTTTCCTAGGGCTTCCAGCTGTTTTGTTAAGTTGCTTATGTGCAATATTTCCAATTTCTTTTTAAAGGCACTTAGTGCTATGAATTTTCCTCTTAACACTGCTTCAATGTATCCCACAAATTTGGGTATGTTGTTCCCTCATTTTCATTGAATTTCAGAAACTCCTTGATTTCTTTCTTTATTTCTTCCCTGACCCATGTGTCATTTAGCAGAGAGTTGTTTAGTTTCCACGTACGTGTAGACTTTTTGTCATTTCTGTTGTTGTTCAATTGCAGCCTTAGAGCATGGTGATCTGATAGGATACAAGGTATTATTTCAATCCTATTTTATCTGTTGAGGCCTGCTTTGTGACCTACGATGTGATCAATTTTGGAGAAGGTTCCATGGGGTGCAGAGAAGAAGGTATATTCTTTCTTGTTTGGGTGAAAGGTTCTATAGATATCTGTTAGATCCATTTGACCCATGGCATTGGTTAATGATGTTATTTCCCGGCTTAGTTTCTGTTTCAATGACTTATCCTTCAGTGAGAGTGGGGTGTTGCAGCAAGAAAATTTGCTCCACCATGTTCATAGCAGCCTTATTCATAATAGCCAGATCATGGAAACAGCCTAAATGTCCCTCAGTAGAAGAATGGATAAAGAAACTGTGGTACATATACACTATGGAATACTACTCAGCTATAAAAAAAACAAGGAATTCCCAAAATTTGTGGACAAATGGATTGAGCTAGAGATGATCATAATGAGTGAGTTAACCCAGAAGCAGAAAGACTCAAATGGTATATACTCACTTATATCTGCATACTAGCCCAATGGACATGTCCCATGAAAGCCTTCCCTTACCAGGAAACTGGGACCGAGGGGAGGACATCTTATTGGGACTCTAGATGAGAGAACAATGGGAGAATAGCAATGTAGAAGGATCCAGTGGGTTCTAGAAACCTACAAGTAGAACATTATGATAGGCAGATTTTGGTCATGGGGTCCTGCTCAAACTAAGGCCCTAGCCAAGGACAATACAGGTGGAAAAATTTAAACCCCTACCCTGATCTAGCCCATGGACAAGACAGTCTCCACACTTGAGTGGAGAGAGGGATTTGACTTTCTCATGTACTCTGGTGCCTCACATCTGAATATGTCCCCTGGCGGGGGAGACCTAGTGGCACTCAGAGGAAGGACAGCAGGTCACTGAGAAGAGACTTGATACCCTATGAGCATATACAGAGGGAGGTAATCCCTCTGAGGAACAGTCATAGGGGAGGGGAATAAGGGGAAAATGGGAGGGAGGGGAGAATGGGAGGATACAAAGGATGGGATAACCATAGAGATGTAACAAGAATAAATTAATTAAAAATAAAAATAAAAATAAAATTAAAAAAAAAGAGAGAGTGGGGTGTTGAAGTCCCCCACTATTATTGTGTGGGGATCGATGTGTGGTTTGAGTTTTTTTAGGAGATCTTTTACAAATGTGGGTGCCCTTGTATTGGGAGCATAGATGTTCAGAATTGTGATGTCATCTTGGTTGACTTTACCTTTGATGAGTATGAAGTGTTCTTCTGCATCCCTTTTGATTAATTTGGTTGAAAGTCTATCTTGTTTGATATTACAATGGCTAAGCCTGCTTGCTTCTTGTGACCATTTGCTTGGAATATTTTTTCCAACCTTTTACACTGAGATAGTGCCTATCGTTATGGGTGAGATGTGTTTCTTGAATGCAGTAGAATGTTGGATCTTGTTTATGCACCCATTCAGTTAGTCTGTGTCTTTTTATTGGAGGATTGAGACCATTGATGTTGAGAGATATTAACGACCAGTGACTGTTAAGAGTCTTAATTTTGATGTTGTTTCCAATCAAGCGTTTGTGTAGCTGTGTTTTTGCCATGGTATAGTTACCTATTTCCTGAGTAGCTTTGGTTGTAGCTTGACCCTTTGGGATGGAGTTTTCCTTCTAGTACCTTCTGTAAAGCTGGATTTGTGGATAGGTACTGTTTGAATTTGTTTTTGTCATGTAATATTTTTTTTTACTTACTTATCTTAAACAGTCTGCAATAGCACTATCAAGAGCATTGGAAGTAAACCATGTATTAATTGAGTTGCACATATATAATACCTCATATTAGAGTAGAAATATAATGTGTGAAGAATAATATCAAACTTTAATTCCATCTCAATGTATCTAAATTAAACCCATTTTGCACCAACACAAAATATTATATCAATGAATCAAAATCAGCCTTATTTGTGAGTAACAAGTCCTGAAGTTGAGGAGTAGATTCAATAATCTACTTTTCGTCCTATCATCAATATATATTTCTACATTCCCCTTTCTTTTTTGAAAACTCCTATCTCCATAACTCCCAATGAAAATATACATCTATAGCCCAAGAAAGCAACCAAAAACCCACCCTACACCACTTAAGGCAAATGGAGCATCTTTCTCTTAAGGTTTCCTCAGGCTGATTTGGGGTAAATAATACCTATGTAGGGGCCCAAATAAAATTGGAAAAAAATAGTTAAACAAGCTAGGAATAGTATTTGTGGTCCAGTCTCTAAATGTTGAGAAGTTTCAGGCTTGATATAAGTCCAGTGTGGGACAGTCCAAAATGCTGAACCAATTGGGATCAGGAGCCTACTTTGAAGCAGTCCTTTTCTGATGAGGAACAGCAATTGAAGCACGCCGGGCTGAAATATGAAGAAAGCAGGATGTCAGCATCTCAGCATGCTGGAAGAATAAATCCTGTCAGGTCTGATACAGCATCAGTGTCTGGTTCTTTTATTCTGAAAACACATAATTTCTCACAAGAATTATATGACCCTAATACTATAATGTATGATGAGTACAGGATGCACAGAACAGGTAAACATATCTCTCTGCTCTTTGTATGAGCAGAAGAAAGACATCTGTAAATCTTTATTCATGCCATATGAAGAATGGCATCTAAGAATAAATCATGGGGATTTGTAACCAACAGGAAGCTTTGGCTACGCAAAGACATTCATGTCTCAGCCAGTCTCACAGCTATTCCTGTGTGATGGGATTATCAATGTAAGTTTACTGCTTGTTCTGCAGTTTGAATTCATGTAAACATAGACTGACTTGTTATCTGTCTCTCTTTTATCCAGGTCTGTTTCATTTTGACCTCTTTCAAAGAGGAAGTATAACATCACCATTAACAATGAACATACAATTATCATACTGAAGTCAAAACAAGATTGTATAGTTCTAAATGTCCTTCTCTAGGCTCTATGGTGCCTGATGTGTTGTCCAGACCACTACCTGTTTCCTGAGAGAAGGCAAATTTGTATGCCTCTGTCTCCTAGATTAAAGGCATGTTTGTATTCCAGCTGGATCATATAGATCTAGATAATTGGATTGATATTCTGACAGAATAGCCAGGTAATGAATTAACATTACCCACAGATAGATAGATAGATAGATAGATTCATAGATACATGGATAATATACAGATTGATTGATATATGATAGATAGATACGTAATAGATAGATAGATGATAGATAGATAGATGAATACTATTCAAAAAGGAAGAAAATAAAATTATAGAATTTACATGACAATGACACAATTGGAAAATACTATAGTAAGTGCGTTATCCAGACTAAATATACAGATACAAGCAAATCTTAACTTCTACTTTTTAGTTTTATGTATTTACATGAACATGAGTGTGTATACATGCCACAAAACTAGAGAGCAGCCCACAAAAAGAGAAAATTAATTAAAAAGGGTCCTACTGGGAGCAAGAAAGTTTAGGTGAGGATGAGGAACTGGGAGGTAATAGAGGGTTAAAGCTTAGAGAAAGGTCGACCAAAAGTAAGTGTGTATGGAAATGCAAAAGAGAAACCTGCAACTTTGTGAGCTAGTCTTTTAAAATCTGAAAAAAAATTTAATTGAAATCTTTTGAAAATGAAGGAATGAGGGGAGATCCAAGATGGCGGCAAACAGTGTGGACCATGTTTAGAAGTTTCAGTAAACAATTCAGGGAATTGTACGGAACTCCACAGTTCGAAAGGACCAAGATACAGAAAACCTGCTTTCACCTGTACACGGGAAGAGCGCGGATGTTCTCGGACCAGAGCAGCAGTGGTGGCACCTGAGGTTTGCAGCTGGGAACTCTGTGGCAGAGGCGACTAGCATGGTGACTGGTGGGAATTGCTGTGGGAGAGGGGACTCAGTGAAAGATTTGGGCCCCGCTACCCCAGCTGAATTCGGTGCCCAGTTTGGGCCCTGTGACCCAAGCTCAATTCAGTGCACAGCTCGCGCTCTGAGACCCAAGCTGGAATCAGTGCACGGTTCAGCTCCTGAGATCCTAGGTGAACTTGGTGCACGGTCCCTGTCCTGAGACTCTGGCTGGACTCAGCGCGTAGTTTGGGTCCAGAGTCCCTAGCTGAAATGGGTGTGTGGTTTGGGCACAGAGACTCTAGATGAATTGGGTGAGCAGTTTGGGCACAGAGACTCTAGCTGAGCTCATTGCACAGTTTGGGCTCAGAGTCCCTAACTGAGCTTGGTGTGCAGTTTGGGCACAGAATCCCTAGCTGAATTGAACGCGCAGTTTGGGCCTAGAGTCCTTGGCTGAACTTGGGGGACAATTTGGGCCCAAAGATCCTAGCTGAACTCTGTGGGCACTTTGGGACCAGAGACTCTAGCTGAGCTTGCGCTTGGTCCTGGCCCTGAGACTGGCTGGACTCAACCTGCAGTTTGGGCCCTGAGACTCTGGCTGAACTCAGTGAGCTCAGTGTGCGGTTCGGGCCCGTGACCCTATTTGGACTCAACGATAACTGGACTATGTGTAGATTAGGCACCGAGACCCATTTGGGTCCAGAGAAGTGAACTGGACTCAATGCTCAGATTGTGTCCATAGAGGCTAATTGGACTCAGTGAGTATGCGATTTGGGCCGTGTGACAGTAACCTGGACTCTGCGCAAGGACTGGGTCTCTAAACGCTACTGGAAACCACACACTAGTGGAGCATCAGAGCTCCTGGACTAAGGAAATCTCAGGGAGACAGGGAGTAGAGTGGCCATCAGACCCCCTCCGCGCAACTTGCTTCAGTCCCTGGAGAGCTCCGGTGCCACAAGCGGGACCAGAATGCAGTGGACACTTTGGCCTGACCAAGTACACATTCAGAGACCCAGGACAAGTACAGTGGAACTAGAGATCACTGGCTGTGAGAGACCCAAACTACAGGGCTGGCCTCCTGCCATCCAGACCAGTGAAGCATCAGAGCTTCCAGCCTAGAGAAATCATGAAAAAACAGGGACTCTATCCTCAGACTCCCTCCACTCAACTCCAGAAGCTACCTGCCAAAAACAAAGATGGCAAAATGACTAAAGGAAAGCATAAAATCATATGCAAAAATACACAAAATAATATGGCATCTCCAGATCCCAGCTATCCCAAAGAAAACAACCCAGAGAATTCAAACACAATGTAAATACAAGAAAATGACCTCAAATCCTTAGTAATGAGGATGATAATGGAGGAAACAAATACAATTTATAATCAAATGCAGAAAGATGCACCACCCAAAAAGGTGGAAGACATAAAAGAGGCCTACAAAGAGGCCCTGGAAATTTTTCAGGAAAATACAAACAACCAGATGAAAGAAATGAATATAACTGTTCAAGCTCTGAAGGCCTATAAAGAGGCAATGGAAGAAACGCAGGAATATACAAAAAATATAAGAAAGAAATCAATAAAACAGTTCAAGATCTGAAGATGAAAATGGATTCAATGATAGACACATAGACAGAAGAAAAACGGGAATGTGAGACCTCAGAGAGGAAGGCGAGCAACACAGAGGCAAGCCTTTCTAACAGAATCCAAGAGATGGAAGAACGAATCTCAGGTCTAGAAGATACAATCATAGACCTTGAAGCAACCATGAAACGAAATGCTAAATCTGGAAAAATCCTGACACAAAACATCCAAGAAATCAAGGACACCATGAAAAGAAGATATCTGAGGATAATAGGCACTGAGGAAAGAGAAAATGCCAGATTCCAAGGCCCAGAAACTATTCTCAACAAAGTCATAGAAGAAAACTTCCCCAACCTAAAGAAAGAGATGCCTATAAACATACAAGAGGCCTACAGAACACCAAATAGAATAGACTAGAAAAAGAAAAACTTCCTGTCACATAATAATCAAAACACAAAATATTCAGAACAAAGAAAAATATTAAAAGCTGGAAGAGAAAAGGGCCAAATAACATTTAATGGCAAACCTATCAGAATTACACCCGACTTCTCAGCAGAGACCATAAAAGCCAGAAGGGCCTGGACAGAGATCCTGCAAACTTTAAGAGCCCACAGATGCCAGACCAGACTACTTTACCCAGTAAAACTATCAATAACCGTTGATAGAGAAAACAAAATATTCCATGACAAAAAAAAAATTCAAACAGTATCTATCCACAAATCCAGCATTACAGAAGGTACCAGAAGGAAAACTCCACACCAGAGAGCCAAGCTACAACCAAAACTACTCAGGAAATAGGTAAGTATACCATCGTAAAAACACAACCACACACATGCTCTACTGGAACCAACATCAATATTAAGATTCTTGACAGTCATTGATCATTAATATCACTCAACATCAGTGGTCTCAATTCTCCAAATAAAAAGACACAGACTAACTGAATGGATGCATAAACAAGATCCAACATTCTTCTGCATTCAAGAAACACATCTCACCTATAACGATAGACATTACCTCAGGGTAAAAGGCTTGAAAAAATATTCCAAGCAAATGGTCACAAGAAGCAAGCAGGCTTAGCCATTGTAATATCTAATAAAATAGACTTTCAACAAAAGTTAATCAAAAGGGATGCAGAAGGACACTTCATACTCATCAAAGGTAAAGTCAAGCAAAAGGACATCACAATTCTGAACATCTATGCTCCCAATACAAGGGCACCAACATTTGTAAAAGATCTGCTAAAAAAACTTAAATCACACATCGATCCCCACACAATAATAGTGGGAGACTTCAACACCCCACTCTCACTGAAGGATAGGTCATTGAAACAGAAACTAATCTGAGAAATAACATCATTAACCAATGCCATGGGTCAAATGGATCTAACAGATATCTATAGAACCTTTCACCCAAACAAAAAGGAATATACCTTCTTCTCTGCACCCCATGAAACCTTCTCTAAAATTGATCACATCGTAGGTCACAAAGCAAGCCTCAACAAATACAAGAGGATTGAAATAACACCTTGTATCCTATCAGATTACCATGGTTTTAGGCTGCACCTCAATGACAAAAGAAATAACAAAAGCCTACACATAACTGGAAATTAACAACTCTCTACTTAATGACACCAGGGTTAGGGAAGAAATAAAGAAAGAAATTGAAGACTTCCTGAAATTGACTGAAAATGAAGGAACAGCATACCCAAATTTGTGGGATACATTGAAAGCAGTGCTAAGAGGAAAATTCATAGCACTAAGTGCCTTTAAAAATAAATTGGAAACATCCCACATAAGCAACTTAACGACACAGCTGGAATCCCTAGAAAAAAAGGAGCAGAAACATCCTAGAGGAGAAGACATCGGGAAATAATCAAACTCAGGGCTGAAATCAATAAATTAGAAACAAAGAAAACAGTGCAAAGAACTGGTTCTTTGAGAAAATCAACAAGATAGACAAACCATTAGCCAAACTAACTAAAATGCAGAGAGTATCCAAATCAGAAATGAAAAGGCATAAATAACAACAGACACTGAAGAAATACAAAGAATCATAAGATTCTACTTCAAAGGCATATATGCCACAAAATTTGAAAATCTAAGGGAAATGGACGATTTTCCTGATCAATTTCACTTGCCAAAATTGAGTGAACAACAGATAAACAAGCTAAATAGTCCCATATCCTCTATAGAAATAGAAGCAATCATTGATAGTCTCCCAAACAAAAAAAAGTCCAGGGCCAGATGCTTTCAGTGCAGAATTTTACCAGACCTTCAAGAAGAATGTGCTAATATCCAAATCCTACCACCACATTGTACAGAAGGGAAAGATCCAGCTTTCCATAGGTAGGGGAAGAGGGTATGGAGCTACGTTATTTGCTTCCAGCAATTCTTCCCAGTTTCCACTATCCATGTATGACATATACAGTTGGGACGAGTACAAGAAGCAATCAGGATACTATTCTAGCAGGTGGATATTTTATCTGAGTTTTTATGCTTCATCAAGGGTCTATTTATTTGTGCATATCCATAAATAAAAGATGGGAATATTGCTTTTCTGACCAAAAAAAAAAAAAAAGAATGTGCTAATATCTACACTCTTCAAGCTACTCCAAAAGATAAAAATGGACTTGAGGAAGTCTCGTTCCAAGTTTTCTGAGATAGCACCAGATAGATTTCCAAAGTGGAATAGCTGGGTCTTGAGGAAGTCTCGTTCCAAGTTTTCTGAGATAGCACCAGATAGATTCACAGCAGATTCACAGCTCACCTCAATAGAGCCAGCCTGCATGTTTCCCTGAGCAACGTTCATTCATGTTTAAGGTTTTGGAGAGATCAGGGATACAAGGCACATACTTTAACATAATTGTGGCTATATACAGCAAGACAATAGCCAAAATCAAAGTAAATGGTTAGATACTCAAGGAAATTCCTCTAAAATCAGGAACAAGGCAAGGCTGCTCACTCTCTCCATATCTCTTCAATATAGTACCGGAAGTTCTAGACAAAGCAATAAGACAACAAAAGGAGATCAAGGGTATCCAAATGGGAAAGGAGGAAGTCAAATTATCCCTATTTGCAGATGATATGATAGTGTACATAAGTGACTCTCAAAATTCCACCAGAGAACTCCTACAGCTGGTAAACACCTTCAGCAAATTGGCATGATACAAAATTAACTCAAAAAATTCTGTAGCCTTCCTATATACAAATGACAGTCATGCAGAGGAAGAAGTTAGGAAAACTACACCCTTTACGTTAGCCACAAGCAATATAAAATATTTACGAGTTACTCTAACCAAGCAAGGAAAGGACTTGTTTGAAAAAGTTTCAAAACTCTGAAGAAAGAGATTGAAGATGACATGAGAAGATGGAATGATCTTCCTTGCTCGTGGATTGGTAGAATTAACATAGTAAAAATGGCCATCTTACCAAAAGCAATCTACAGATTCAATGCAATCCCTATCAAAATACCTACACAATTATTTAAAACATTGAAAGTTCAATTCTCAACTTCATATGGAAAAAGAAAAAAACCAGAATAGCTAACACAATCTTATACAATAAAAGATCCTCCAGAGGAATCTTCATACCTGATCAAGCTGTATTATAAAGCAACAGTAATTAAAACAGCATGGTACTGGCACAACAATAGGCTGTTTGATCAGTGAAATCGAATCAAAGAGCCGGATATGAATCCATACACATATGGTCACTTGATTTTTTACAAAGAAACCATATCTATTCAATGGAGAAGGGATAGCATCTTCAACAAATGATGCTGGTCTAACTGGTTGCCTACATGTAAAAAATGCAATTGGACTCATATTTGTCACCTTGCACAAAATTCAAGTCCAAGTGGATCAAACACCTCAACATAAAATCAGAGACACTAAATCGGTTAGAAGAAAAAGTGGGGAAGAGCCTGGAACACATTGGCACAGGAGACAACTTCCTAAACAAAACTCCAACAGCCCAGGCCTTAAGGTCAACAATTAATATTCCACTCCTTGAAATATACCCAGAAGATGCTCCAGCACACAACAAGAACATTTGCTCAACCATGTTCATTGCAGCCTTATTCATAATCGCCAGAACATGGAAACAGGCTAAGTGTCCCTCAGAAGAAGAATGGAAAAAGAAACTGTGGTACATTTACACTATGGAATACTACTCAGCTACTAAAAACAAGGAATTCCCAAAATTTGTGCACAAATGGATTGAACTAGAAATGACCATAATTAATGAGTTAACCCAGAAGCAAAAAGACTCAAATGGTATATACTCACTTATATCTGGACACTAGCCCAAGGGGCAGGTCCCATGAATGTCTTCACTTACCAGGAAACTGGGACAGAGGGGAGGACATCCTATTGGCAGTCTAGGTGAGAGAAGCAAAGAAGAATGGAGAAATAGAAGGATCCAGAGGTTCCTAGAAACCGACAAGAAGAACATTATGATGGGCATATCTGGGCCCAGGTGTCCTTCTCAAACTATGGTACCAGCCAAAGACAGTACAGGCAGTAAACCTCGACCCACTTCTCAGATCTAGCCAATGGACAGAACGTTCTTCACAGTTGAGTGGAGAGTGGGATCTAACTTTCAATCTCTGGTGTTCCATATTTGACCATGTCCCCTGGATGGGGAGGCCTGGTGCCACTCAGAGGAAGGATAACAGGCTACCAAGAAGAGACTTGATACCCTATAAGCATATACAGGGGGAAGAGGTCCCCCTCAGTCACAGTCATTGGGGAAGGGAGTGAGGGGAAATGGGAGGGAGGGAGGAATGGGAGGATACAATGGATGGGATAACTATTGAGATGTATTATGAATAAATTAATAAAATATATTTTAAAAAGAAAGAAAATGAAGGAATGAGCTGTGCTGTAGGGGTGAGGGTGGATGTTATGGCATGGTATGTGGTGAGTCTCAGGACCATGTCTTTTGTTTTCCAACTCATGAACATCAGCACAGTAAGAGTGTGCACACTGTTGTAGAACCATCAGTATGTGAGAAGAGAAAAGTGGAAAATATTTCAACCAAACCAAGTGTGCATTTCCTTTCAGGATTACTTTATTTCAAAATGTCAAAATATTTTTCAAATGACTCAAGACTTCTCTACTCCTGGTCTTAATTTCCTTTGCATATGGAATAGAAACATAATTTCTCCACTGTGTGCTCTGTGCCCTCTCTCAGGCATTGAATGGCACGGTAGGTTTGGGTGCAGGCTACAGGTGCCTAGAGAGCACTGTGTGCTCACTGCACAGAGGTAGACAGCTGAGTCACTGGGCTGGGAGTCTCTGATGCTCAGGGAAACATGCAGGCTGGCTCTATTGAGGTGAGCTGTGAATCTGCCTTCTTCCTTGTCACCATTGGAGAAGATGGACATCAGTGCCTTGAGACCTTGCCCGGGATGCTGTCTGTACCACCAGAAGTACTGAGAACTAGAATCAGTGAAAGTGCAGTTGAAAGAGGCCATGGCTCCTTCTGGGACACTGAGGGATTCTGGGTTCTGTTGCACCTTCTGCTGGCAGCTCACCCCTGTGCCGAAAGACAAAGGTCAGACAAACAGGCTTAAATGCACATGGATGCTAACACTCCAAAATGCCTTTTCCATGGGCCTCCCACCCCTAACATTAGATTTAAAACATTTTTTCTCCCATTAGCCTGGAAGAGGCAACAACTTTACATATCACACCTGAATCCTGAAGACATTCCCACACTTACAGTTTAACTGAAGCCACAGGACCACTAGTGACACACTCAAGGATGTCATACTGTCTTTCCCTCTCAATGAGGACTGAGACTCTCATCCCTAAGTTAGCAACTATAAAAAAAGACTTGTCACCACCTGAGCAGCACCAAGCCTTTCCCCCAGCCCTTCCTCCACCCCCTTCTCCTCTTCCTGCACCCTCCTTCTTCCTCTCTCTCTCTACCTCCTTCTCTACTACTTGAGACATTTGCTCAGGACTCCTAAGAAAACACTGCCACCTTGTGGGCTCCTGATAGTGACCAAAGAAATAGTCAAACTGCAGACTCTTCTAGCTTTAACTGTTAAAGAATAAAGCACTTGAGAGTTTAGTTCCAGTATTAAGAGATATTTGCTCTAGATCAAGATGGGGATGTGAGCAGGTGTGCACACACTCAGCAGATGTTGTCTTGTTTGTTGTTAACAACTGGTATCATACACAGGCTGTCGCCCATACTGAAAGCCACCTAGAAATGTCAGTCCTGGAAAACTGAGTGAGGCTCTCTCCACACCATAAATAGAAGCCTCGTCACTCCACACACCCTCATTCAAACCCATTTTCAAGTTTTGGCATGGCCTGCACCTGAGCACGGCAGTGTGTGGTGTGGGAGGTGACAAGGTGGGAAGGGGTAGCATTGTGTTGGGTCTTTAGAATCTGAGCTGAGGGCATGATAGGGTTTAGAGGGCAGGCAGGGCTCTTACTTGTTCTTCTGATTGGCCTGGATCGTACCTGAGGAGCAGATATCTGCCTGAGGTCATGGCAGGGTTACTGCAGTGGAGCAAGCAGTGGGATAGGAAGGGATGGTGGTGGATTGGGTTCTGGGGATCTGAACAGAGTGCATGAAAGGGTCTGTTAACAGACAGACAGCAGGAAAGGCTACCTGCCCTCTGGCTTCTATGCCCTGCACCTGAACACTGGATCAGATGGATGCTCCCAGTTGACCCTGGCATCCACAACCATTGGCTCCTGTACAGCCACCAGAAGTATCTCAGTGGTATCTCCAGTTTGATTATTTCTTGACATCTACTTCTTTGGATTTATTTCTTCTCTTTGTTATCTAAAGCATTCATGTGCACTGTGAAGTTGCAAGTATAAGATCTCTCCATTTTTCTCATGTAGGCTCTTAGTGCTATGAACTTGCCTCTTAGAACCACTTTCATTGTACCAAATTTGTCTGGGTATGTTGTTTTTATTTTCCTGCAATTACAGAAAATTTCAAATTTCTTTCCTAATCCCTGTCTTGACTCATTTTTCATTCAGTAGCGATTTGTTCAGTTTCCATGACTTTGTAAGCTTTCTGTTGTTTCTGTTTGTGGTAGCATCTGCAGTGCCCAAAAAGGATGTAGGATGTTGTTCCAGTTTTCCAATATACCCTGAGACTTGCTTTGTTGCTGAGGGCCATTTCTAGCAATGTCCAGGTTCAACAGAAGAGATAAGGATTCAACAAGGGAGGAGCGAGTGAGTCAGGCATGGTAGTTGGGGGAATTTTGTAGCTTCACTAGGGAATGGTGTGCTTCTTTATTTATACAGAACTCAGTAAGCAGGGATAATTTGATTTTGTTCTACAACATAGTTCATATCATGTTTGTCTCTGAACACAAGTTAAACTTCTTCTTGGTCATAATCTTTGTCATCGTTGTTAAACCATGTCTTGTATGCTCATTTTCCCTCATTAGCCCCATAGCCCAACTTTCAAGAATCTTGCAGTTTTAAGGGCACTCAACAGAAAGAAAATATACAAGCCAGCCTGAGCAAATTGTCATGACCCAAGAAATGTATTAACAGCTTTGAATGTGCAATTTTCATTAGGCCCAAGAAAAATCTTCAGGCCAAATCTGCGGTAGTTATTCAATTTCTGGCATAATATGATGTTTATATTTTACATATTTGTATAATTTAGTTATATGTATAATCTTTTGTTCCTTGGTCACACAACACCACAGTGGTCCTGCAGGAGCAAACTTTTCCAAGAAAGGGGGTAATCCCAATACCTTATTCTTTTAATATTTTTCTACATCATCCTTTGTCCATCAGTATATGCCCTGTATAAGACAGAAATAACTCCAACCAATCTAACTTTGTTGTTCTATCTTTTCTTATAGGGGCAGACCATATGTAGGCTCCAATCATATATGTCCCATAATCACTTGAGAATATAGAGACTTGATCTGCTGCCAACTCTTCTAGCCAGCCAAATCTTGCTTACCTTTTTAGGTTTACTTTTTTCTGACTACCTTGTTCTTGTGTAAATACACAAGCAGATGTTTTAATAGTATCTTGGAGCTGGGGCCTTGTAGGGAGATCTCTGAAGTCTTTTTGTGAGACACAACCCCCAGGGCATAAGAAAAATCTTCAAGTAGATCCAGAAAAAAGATATGTCCCTAAAATATTCTCAGTACTTTCCTTAGGAAGCACAGAAGCAGTACTCTTGGAAGAGGGCATAGATGATTCATAAGAAATTTTCCATCAACCCAATACCCCAAGTTGTATAAATATAAAAAGCCCTGTACCCACCTGAAGCATGCAACATGGGGACATAAAGACCAAAAGTGAAAGACAGCAGGACAGCAACTGCATCATGCAGCTCAGGTTTGATGAGCCTTCGTCAAGCAGCTGTGCTGACTTTATGACTTTCTCTGTTCCTTGCCAAGAGTCATTCTATAAAAGAAGCTCATTAGCTATGTGGGCTTTCTAGGAGGTGATCTGGTATTTTGTAAGGTCTGTACCATGATGCATTCAAGAATGCTTCCAGACCCTGGAACATATTGGCACAGGAGACAACTTCCTGAACAGAACACCAACAGCCCAGGCCTTAATGTCAACAATTAATAGATGGGACCTCATGAGGCTGAGAAGCTTCTGTAAGGCTAGAGACACTGTCAAGAGAAGAAAGCGACAGCCTACAGACTGGGAAAAGATCTTCACCAACCCTACATCTGACAAAGGTCTAATATCCAAAATATATAAAGAACTCAAGAAATTAAACACCACCAAACCAAATAACCCAATTGAGAAATGGGGCTTGGAACTAAACAGAGAATTCTCAACAGAAGAATATCAAATGGCTGAGAAACACTTAAAGAAATGGTTTTATGTTGAAGTCTTTAATCCACTTGGATTTGAGTTTTGTGCAAGGTGACAAATATGTGTCCAGTTGCAATTTTTTACACATAGACATCCAGTTAGATCAGCACCATTTGTTGAAGATGCTATCCTTTTTCCATTGAATGGATTTGGCTTCTTTGTCAAAAATCAAGTGACCATATGTGTGTGGATTCATATCTGGGTCTTCAATTCGATTCCAGCCTGTTGCTGTGCCAGTACCATGCTGTTTTAATTACTATTGCTTTATAGTACAATTTGAGATCAGGTATGGAGATTCCTCCGCAGCATCTTTTATTGTACAAGATCGTTTTTGCAATTCTGGGTTTTTTGTTTTTCCATATGAAGTTCAGAATTGAACTTTCAATGTCTTTTTAAGTAAATTATTAAGCTTCAATCAACCATATGTTCTAAACATCTGGATCATCTTGGGCCGTATCTTCTATACTCTTAATAGCTATATATTGGTTTCCACTCTTCAAAACGTAATGTGACAAAAATCTGTCTTGGAATGTCAGACATAGCAAAGGGTATCACTCCAGCCCTGGTGGCCGGTTTGGGGACAGGCCGCAGGTGTCTGGGGAGCAGTGTGTATCTGCTGCACAGAAGTAGACGGCTGAGTCTCCAGGCTGAGTGGCTGTGATGTGCAGGGAAAGGTGTTTCTCTTTCTTACTCAACAAAAGGGTGAGTCGTTGGTTCTGCTTTCTTTCCATATTTGAACGGATGTCAGTGATGAACTGAGGACCCTTCCCAGGCTCTTGCTTATACCAAGGGAAGTAGGCTGAGGCACTGTCTGTGTAAGTGCAGTTGATGACCGTGCTGTCTCCCTCCTGGACACTCAGGGAGGAAGGATGCTGCTCCACCTGCTCCCCTCGGCTCTCCACTAGGTGGGAAGATGGAGAGAAAGGTTTTTCAAGTCTTTAATCTTCCTTAATTTTTTTCTGTACTAAGGAGAGAGAAGCAAGATCAAGCCTTTTTCTGAATATCTAAGGACCATCCACTAGCATACACTATCCCCATACCATGCCCATCCTCAACTTACAGTCCATCTGTAGCCAGAGGAAAATGAGGAAAGCATGAATAGCTGGCTTCATCGCTCTTCTTATTTAGATCAATTGTAGATGTTCAGTCTCTAGACAGCTGAGCCACTTGCAAATCTAGATTGGCCCTTATTCTTAAAACATGCATACATGCTGGACTATTTGCCCAGCCAATGAGGAAAAAAGCCTGTTCTTTTAAAATTCACTGAGACAGCATTATGCACATCAGCTGAGGTGCACTGCCACCCTGTGGTCAGATTTCTAATTGCCAGATTCTAGTTTGTGTTTCCTCTTATTCCAGGAAAGATTGATACATTACAGGAAGATTAAAATAATAAGGAGAAGGAGGAGGAGAAAAGGGGGAAGAGGAGGAGGAGTAGAAGGGGAGGAAAAAGAGGAAGAGTTAAAGGTAAAAGAATGAAAAAAGAAAGACCGCAAAGAAAAGAACGGGCAAGGGTACATTTGCAATTCAAGTCTGTTTCACTTGCAAAGCAGGCTTCCCATCAGCCGAAGATGCTTAGATGACCCTTAGCAGGCAGAGGTGAAGTGTCAAGACACCTCTCCCATTGTCTTCTTTAACTCTCACAAATGATCCTATGAAAAAAAGCCTGCTTTTCCCACTGTTGCCAATGATGAAACCATGACTCTGTGGGTTTTAACAGGATTTGGATTTGGGTGTGCTTTGTTCCCTTTTTAGGCACCACATTGTTTCTTACTGGAAAGTGTTAACAGGGGCTCAACGCTGTCCTGCTGAGAATGGGCTTCTCAGAGAAAGTAACCAATGGTCTCAAGTTAATCAGTGAACTGGAGTGAGAGTGGGGACCAGAACACCGAATCTTGACTCTACTGGCATTCTTTGTGTAATGCACTGCAGTGTCCCATTGTGCCCAGGCTTTGACATATGCCACAGCATAATCATGTGGGCCACAGGGACCTCAGAAGACAGCCTTATTACACTTGGCTGGTCCTGATATTATCTTAAGTATGAAGTTTAATGTAACTTCTTTAAGCAAAGGAAAACACATTTTTCTGGAGCTGTTAAAATAACAGTTTTGAATACTGAGAAGCTGGAAATGTTGCATAAGGAGCAATGCGATTCCAATTTGGTGGGATTTTAAGTTTTCTCATATAGATCACTAGGATGAAGGTACTCTGTATTTCTTTTCAAGCCTGAAGTGCATGTTTGCCTCCCAAGATGAGAGGTCTAATGATTTGAGATCAAGTCATCTCCAAATAAAGCTAATTTTCAGAATAAAGCAAACCAAACTTCAGTAGGAGACTTGGCTTAGCAAGCACAGCTGTGCTCACATAGACTGTGCATCAGCCTGTGCAGGTGAGGGAAGGTCTTACCTTCCTATTGGCCCATGTGAATACCACACTCTCAGGTCTAGCTGTGTCACGTAGTCTGTGAACCCGGATAACCAAGTGAGTGCTCCCGGTCCACACATGCCCACTCCCTCTCCACATCCCCAGCCTAGCTCTGGTTAGTCCACCTGGGAACAAGCTCATCCAGTTGAGAGCCTCAGATATTAAAATAAAATTAATCAAAAGGGATTCAGAGGACACTTCATTTTAATCAAAACAACAACCATGAATACATTGATATCCTAAACATATATGTGCCAGGATCAAGGGCTCCCAATTCTATAAAAGATCTACCACTGGACTTAAAGACACACACAGACTAACATCAATCCATTAGCAGTAGGTGATTTCAATACCCCACTTTCTCCAATAGACATAAAGAAGATGTGGACTTTGCCTTTCTGTGTCTGGGATACAAAAAAAAATATTTTCAAATCTGCAAATTTCACTCTTATTTACAGTTGAAAATATACCACTGTGTATACAAACCACATTTTCATTTTCATTGTCTATTCTTCAGCGAAGGACATTTAGGTTGTTTCCATTCCCTGGCTACTGTGCTTAGGGCAGCGATGAACATTAACGAGCAAAAGTGTCTGTGGAGTAGGATGTTGAGTCATTTGGGCATATGCCCAGGACTGATATAACGGATCCATATGGTAGACTTAGTTTTAGTTTATTGAAATTTTCCTCTCTGCTTTCAGGAGAGTGGCTGGCTGTACCAGTCTATCTTCTTACCAGCAGTGAATGAGGTTTCCTCTTTCCACACGTCCTGGCCAACATTTGTTGTTTTGTTGATTTCACCTATACTGATTGGGGTAAGATGAAATCTCAAAGTAGTTTTAAGTTATATTTTCCTAATAGCTAAAGTTAATGTCCACTTTTTGAGCTACTTTGTAGCCATTTTCATTTCTTTTGTTGAGAAATCTTTCTTCAGATCCATTGTTTGCCAGACCTTTTGTGCTTGGGTCTCTGTGGATTCTGGCTATTTGTCTTCTGTCAGATGTGTTGCTGGCCGGGTTCTCTCTGACTCTGTGGCCTTCCTTTTCACTCAGTTGTTTCTTTAGCTGCATAGAAGCTTTGTGAATGTAGTCTGTTTGAGGAATACTTCCATGCACTACTGAATAAACTGTGCAGTCTTTGGTGCTTGGGTGGACTATTCTCCAGATACCTGTTAGGTTTACTTGTTGTATGATGTCATTCAATTCTGATGTTTATCTGTTTACCCTTTGTCCAGATGATTTGTCTATTGGAGAAAGTGGGGGTATTGAAATCCCCTACTGTTAACAGATTGATGTTAGTCTGTGTCTTTAAGTCCAGCAGGAGATCTTTGAGAACACGTTCAGATAGCGCCAACGTAGTGAGCTGCAGAACCACTTCTGCGTGACCTCTTGGGTTCGGCCTCTTGCTGTTGATTCAGCTGGCACATTCCAACTCGTTGAATTAACACAAATCTTGCTGAAAACTCAGCTGGCCTCTAACTTATGATTCCTCTGCTTCAACTTCCCAAGCGCTGTGCTCACACGCCAGCACCTCCCTGACCACAGTGAGTTCACTCCAGTTCTGACAACGCATCCCTTGTCTCTGAATAGTATTCTCTGAAGATGCTGCTGATGCACACAAGAACGCACAGAGACTGTAAGGGCATGCCAAGACATGAGTAAGCCATTAAAAATCCCAGCACAGAGAAAGGCAAGTGGACACAAAGTCCCACCCTAACCAAGAAGCCTTTTGCCATTGATACCTGCCAGGAGACGGGAAATCAGTTTTCTCCAGTGAAGTAACAATAGGTCTATTCACCACAGGCCAGGGTGTGAGTTCAGGAGGAGTCAACCAACGCAGACCTTTTTGCATGTGCATGTGTTGTTGTATGGTTTAGTGGGTTTTTTCTTTAAGGAGTTGTTTTATCTTCTTTGGTTTTTGGTTTCTGAGAGTTAGTTGAGAGAGCATGAAGTTGGGCAATGGGGGAGTGGGGAGGTCCTGGGAGGACTTGAGGAAGAAGAAAGAAGAGAATCAAATAAGAACTTCAATAAAAACGTAGTGGCATCACTCCGTTAGTTGTCCTGGTACCTGGTGCAATGGTGTGTGATAGCCTCTGGCTTCACTCTATACAACTTTACTCAGTGGTTTATAAAATGTTCTCTTTGTATCAACTTCATTCTCAAGTTGCCTGATTGGATTATGTCGGGTGCTCTTCAGAAATGTAAAACTTTAAGCTGAATTTTGGACAATTTCTGAGTTGAGAAAGTACAAAGGTGACACTTGAGCTCTTATAATGCACTGTGGTGATAGCAGCAGATATAATGGATTAGTTGAAGACACAGGCTTTATTAAATCTAGGTTTGATGATTGTAGTAGAACACTCCTTCTGAAATGAGTTGATTACTCATATACATGTGCTTTGTGTAAATCTTCCTTTAATTATAAACAGTAACTTATATAGTAGTGATGTAATACTTTCTAAGACATTTTTTGTAAATTGTGAAGATCTGATAAAGTGAAAGTGGCTTCATGATTGGTGTCTTAGTTAGTGTTTATGGCTGTGAAGAGACATCATGACCAAGGTAACTTATAAATGAAACTTAATTTGGGGTTTGCTTAAAGTTTCAAAGACTTAGTCCATCATCACCCTGTGGGGGAACATAGCAGGAGGTGGTAAGCTGTTGGAAATAGCCAAGAAATTTTCCATTCTGATCAGCAGGCAGAGGAGGAGAAACTGGGCTGGGTATGGGATTTTTAAGCCTGGCAGCTCACTTCCAGTGGGACACCTGCTTCAACACTTCCTCCAGCAAGTATATACCTCCTAATGTTTTCCAAACAGTTTACCAACTGGGCACAAAGCATGCAAACACATGAGCTGATGGGGGTAACATTCATCCAAAATACCATAATTTGTATGTAATTCAGAATTTTTATTTGTACATTTTAACACTGAGTCTTCAGTGATAAGGAAAATTAGCTTATATGAACTCAAAGCAGTTGGCATAATATGAACAGTGCTCATGCTCACACAAGCTCAAGCTACACGAAATTCCAGAACAGGGAAAGGGCACATGTCTCAATCCTTACTAAGGAGAGATTGGCACCTGATAGCTACTAGGAGTAGACCATCTGTTTTCCTTACATGTATGGCCCCAGTCGACCAACAACACTTCAGTGAAGGCCACACATCCAGGAGGTATAAACAGCACAAACTCTACTTGAAGCTTTTGTTTTTCTCCAAAATCAAAGAAAAGCTTGGACGAGTAAGAAGGATGGGTGGATCTGCTAAGAACTGGTGAATAACTGAATATGATCACAGTGCAATGTTTGTGGTACAGTGTGCCCCTTAAGGCCTTTTGTAGAACAATAATCTAAGAACAGTTAAAACTGAAAAAACACATCTATCTGACAGGCCTTTGAACCTTCTCATCTGTTGTTCCAATAGTAGTCGTGAGAATTTGTTTCTGAAAATGAGAATCTGTAAGGAAAGGGGTATGATGAAATAAAACAGCAATCCTGATCTAGCTAGGGTTATGTGGAGATGACAGAGATACAGCATTAACTGGGAACCCCAAAGCTTTGCAAAACCTTCTGCAGAGTCTGCCTGTGTCAGGGGTGGGAGCTGCTCACCCAGCTGCAGTTTGTGGCCAAGCTGCAGTCTTGCTGCGAGCACTGTGCCTCAGCAGCACAGAGGTAGGTGCCGGAGTCCTCCAGCTGGGCGTCCCTGATGTGCAGGGTGCTGTAGCGCTCCTTAGAATCAAATGTTGACTTTAACCTCCCATTCTCCTTTGTTCCTGGAACCAGGTAAAAAAGATTGATGAGGCTGCCCCTGGGATTCTGTCGGAACCACTGCACAGTTGTTACGGTGGCAGAAATATTGCATCTCAGAGCAGAACTGGCTCCTTTGTGGAGACTCAGGGCTGAAGGACTCTGCTCCACCTGCATCCCTCTTACCCCTGCTCAGAGAAAAGAGAGAGAGAAGAAAGAAGTTAAGAATCCATATGATATTCCAGGAGACACCCATGAGGAGCTTTGGGTCAGTTTTGTCTTCTGTCCCTCCCACTGTCAGCAAGAGACCCCTAGCCACATGTGGGAGAGCCAGAACTTACAGCAAAGTTGCACCCACAGCAGCCACAGCACAGCTCCCTGGCTCCTCTCCATGGATCCTGTCACACTGCTGAGCTGCCTTCACCCCTGCTCTAGAAAGTGCCCAGCTTATTTCCAACCCCAGCTTTGAAAGTGTAGCTCTCTCTCACACACACACTAGGCACCAATAAAATCTGAGGTCTTTCATCTTGTTGGAAATCCATACCCACAGCAGCCCTTGAGGCTTCACAACTACTGCTCCCTAGCTGTGAATGAAAACCATGCAGGGAAGCAGGAGGCCATGTGACCAACAGCTGGAAAACTAAAGCAGAGGTTGGTTGGTTGGTTGTCTGGCTGTATTTCCTGGCTTGTTGTAACAGTAGAAGTAAGAGACATTTAAGAGTAAATGTGAGTAAAGACTGACATGGCAAGAAAGCGCTGAGGTCTCAGTACATCACAGAGCATCTAGAGGGATACTGAGGGGAATCCGTTTTGTAAATTCCACAATTTTACAGGATTTGAGAAATCAATTGAATGAAAATTCTTATAAACCTCTGACAGAACGCATTGTGGGCTGAGTAAACACAGTTTCTTGAAATCAGCAGATCACCATCTGCAAAGAAAATGTGTCCTATACAGTCTTTGTTTGTGAAAACAAACAGACTGTGCATACAACATTCACCACGATCTGTTTTTTTTAACCTCTTCTTCTCCAGTAGCTTCCCTGCACCCTGCAGGCCCCCACATTGACACTCAAGGTCAGAGGTTTTCTATGGGACTTCTGTTTTTGTGCCTTATTATTTTTCCTCTTCTTGAATTATTATTCTTGTTCCTGCTAGTCTGAGATAAGATAAAGAACAGTTTGGGTATCACCACTATTGGAATAACTTCTGGGTCAGTGAACTTTGGGGATTTTCATTGTAAAATTTTAAAAATTTAAGTCATGTAGTAGAAATGTTTTCTATTGCACTTCAGTCCTCACACTGACAGTAAAGTTTTGTTTTCCTTGTCTCTCCTTAAGAAATGCTCCTCACAATGGATTTCCAGGCTCAAGTTTTATAGTTCTATAGGATGGCAAAGCAAACAACCAGGAATGAACTTTGCTATCTGTGACCTAACAGACTCTCATGTTCTCTGGTTTCTGTAACTGCACAACCCTCTAGGCAGTGGTTCAGAAAGTCATTTCTGGGAAGCCTGCAGTGCCCCCCAGTGGACCAAGCCATCAACAAAGGTGATTTCAGGCCTAACTTCACAAATCACACAAAAGCAACCTCTTCACTCTTTAGTTCTTGATGGAGGAAATGCAAGATGGTCAGAAGACATGATGGGCTAGATCAGTGGTTCTCAACCTTCGTAATGCTGTGACCCCTTAGTACAGTCCCTTATGTTGTTTGACCCCAAACCATAAAATTATTTCTGTTGCTACTTCATAACTGCTATTATGCTATTGTTATGAATTGTAATGTAAATATCTGATATGCACATAGTCTTAGGTGACCTCTGAGAAAAGCTCATTAGACCCCCCCAAGGGATTGTGACTCACATGTTGAGAACCCTGGTATGAATGGAGTGGGGGTTAAAAGTGATATATTATAAAGATTAAACCTCTAAATAAGCTGATAGTTCTTATCATGTAGTACTTATTAGATTTCAATAATTTAGTTCCACATATATCCATAAGCACTGACTTAAGGTGAACAGTAAGAACACCTAAAGGGGAGGAGACACTGGTTTGCAGTCTAATGAAGAAGACCTAAGCACACGGACCTGACTGAAACACACAGGATCAGAGAAGAGCATCAGCTGCAGCTGTGTGAGCCCAGGAGCAAGAGAGAAGCCCACATACCAAGAGTCAGACTCTGAAGGAGGCAAGCACATTTTCTTTCCACATTCACACTTTTCAGGGCTATTTTAAGATGACATTGGATGCAGACAAAGAGGGGAGCAGGTGAGTTGCCAGTGTCTGCTCATTCGTGTGCACGCCCAAATGCCCACACTCCTGGACAGCCTCATTCATGACGAGACTAGTGGGGACACAGAGACAGCAGCAACATGAGAGACACATCCTGCTCTCTCCTCCTATGTCCCTAAATTTAAGCCAAGACTGACATAAGGTTATCTGCTCGTGAGTGTAGACAATGGTTTTTCTTCCTGTATATCTTTTTCACACAGGGAAGCCAACAATTATTTACTTTACAACACTAGAATAATTTCATCTTGATGTAAATGCAGAACAGAATGTGTCAGAATCATCCCCAAAGCAAACATGGCACTGTGCTAACTAGTTCCTTTTGATTACTTTCAGAAAAAAATGTAGGTATTCACTTTGAGAAATAATCCATTATGTTTATTTATATTGTTTGTCAACAAGAGATTTGGTTTTCTTAATTCAAATATGTTGTCTTTGACTATACATGTGTTACTAAATATTAAAAACCAAGACTTTCTTATACTGAAAATTCCCGAAAAGAAGAAAACCTAGTGAGCTAGCCTAATTATTACCTTCTAGCCAAACTATTCAAAACTCTACTTGTATTTCTTCCAGTTGTTGTATTTTACCTCAGACTGGATATTTCTAAAGTACTTGGCAATACCTGAGACTCACTGGTGCTTCAAACCAAAGCATAAAGTACAACAAAGTCACTCATGTGCATTCACTGCAGTTTCCTATAAGTACTTCTGACATGTTTGGAAGAGTCCCAGCACCAAAACCAGATGGAGGAGAGCTGCACCACGGAACTTTCATATATAGATTATTTAAATTGATTGCTGGCTAATGTAACCTCCAGAGCAGCTTTCTGGGCTACTACCTGTCAATCCCAGAACTAGGGAACAGTGTAAGAGATGGGCCTGAAAGGATAGCAGACTACCAAGATGAGACTTGATACCCTAGATCATATACAAGGGGAGGAGGTCCCCCTCAGTCACAGTCATAAGGAAGGGGAATAGGGTGAAAGCAGGAGGGAGGGAGAATTGGGAGGATAACTATTGAGATGTAATATGAATGAATTAATAAAAAAATTATAATGCAAAAAAAAAGAGAGCCAGCGCACTGTGTTTTGTTGGTGATGATGATTTGTTTTGGTTTTGGTTTGTTTGTTTGTTTGTTTGTTTGTTTGAGACAGGATTTTTCTGTGTGGCCTTGGCTGTCCTGAACTCACTTTGTAGGCCAGGCTGCGAACTCACAGAGATATGCCTGCCCTGCCTCCCTGAGTGCTGAGATGACAGACATTGGCCACCACTCCAGCTCACTGTTACAGTCATTGCCTATGCTACATTCTCAGAAGGAATCCATCCGTGAAGAAATCTTACATCCATCTGAATGGCATGCTTCTTGCTTCCCTCAGCTCTTCCCTTATGACATGACAGACTAAGGTCAGATGATAGGGGAGGGGGGCTCTCCCTTTCTGAGGACTAAAGAAGGTGGGAAGGCAGGATGAGGGAGGGAGGGTAGGGATCGGGAGGCAATGCGGGAGGGGCTACAAGCAGAATGTAAACTGAACAAATTAAAATTTATAGTAAAAAAAAAAGGACTAATGCTTATAGGTTTTTCCGTCCAGTCATATAAAGTTAGATAAAACTCAATTTTGACTATCAATCTTTGTACTGGTAACAATGTCTGGACCACTTTACACCTGGGAAAGCCACCTCTAATCTTCCAGAAAACACATTTGCTCTGTCCTGGACCTAGAGCTGACCTTCTGGGAGATGGGAAGAGAGCTTAGTAGTAGGTTGATGGTCAAGTTGCTGGGTTCCTTTGCTAGCATTTCTAGCTGTGAGTTCAGTGACTCTTCAGGAAATTTTCCTGTACAGGAAACAGAAAAGACCTAGAGGCCAGAAATGACTTTAAAATGTGTCGTGGTGAAACAAGTGATTTAATCTACATGGGACACTTTGAGACTAACAAGAGCAGCTGTTCAAATTAGATTAAGAATGAAATTGAAGTTAAAACTTAAGAGTAAAACGATCTCTTTCTTGCACATCCTGACCCAGAAGGCCCCACATTCAAGGCTATCTGCTGGCACAGATGGTTCCTCTCTGGAACCACAGCCATGCTCAAGGATAACCGTCAGCACAAACAGTTCCTGTCTGAGACTGCAGAGATGGAACTAAAGTCAGAAAGGCTACAAATGGGCCCCGCACCCCAGACATCCTTCCCCGTTTAAACTCTACAAAAACTCAAGGCTCCCACCCCGTGCCACGGTGCACAATCTAAATGTGCACGAAGAGGTGGCTGCCCCTCACTCTCTATTAAAGGACTATGTGCTCCTGTTGATGCTGGAGCTGTGCCCTTGCTTCTTTTCTACACCAACATAGTCCATTTCTGATCTAACAAGAATGTCATAGTTAGAAAGCCTGTTGCTCACTGATTTACGCACACATGTCTGCGTGGTTTCATGTTAAGGCGAGATTCTGCTGGTGCTGGGCCTAGAACTCCTTTCCAGTTGTGTAGCCAGTCTTCAGTGGCTGTGATGCTCTTGACTCTACACCGCTCCTTCTGTACAAAACTAACGTATGACAGGGAGAACGGTAGTGGTCCAGTATGACACAATTCTTCCCCCAAGAAAGAGCACAGCATAAAGGAATTTTATTCCTAGACACAATGGCCAACTGCCTCAAAGTGGAAATATCTGTGTGGAGGAATTCATGCTCCAGAGATCTCTGGAAAATCAGGCTGACTCAAGGCAACAGTTGTGCCAGTTCTAAGCCCAGATGCTACAGGATATTTGATCCCATTGTAAACCCTGAGATTGTAACTGAAAAACCCTCTTTCTTGTTTGGTGTGGTCCAGCCCTAAAAAACACCTTCAATCCGCGAGCTTTCTGTAAACAGGTGATTATGGTGTGGCTCAGCCCTAATGCACACCTTCAATCCAAGGACTTCCTGTACATGGGCTTTCTGTACAAGGGCTTTCTAAGCAGGAAGCTGAGAGATCACATCTTCAACCAACAGCACGAAGCAGAGAGTGAATCGGAAGCAGGGTGAGATGTAGCTCTCAAAGAGCAGCCACAGTGACTAACTTCCTCCAGCAAGGCCACACCTCCTGTGCGTCCCCTCAAAAGTGCCACCACCTGGGGACCAAGTGTTCAACACATGAGAGTATGAGGAACATTCTCATTCAAATCAGACGTCTTGGTAACAGAATCAATATTCAGATTGGAACCTTATCCTGGAATCTTGCCAAAATTCAATAAAGCCAGAAATAATACAATAAAAAGCAGAGCAAAAGCATGGGAGAATAGCAAAGTAGAAGGATCCAGTGGGTCCTAGAAACCTACAAGCAGAACATTATGATAGGCAGATTTGGGCCAAGGGGTCCCACTCAAACTTAGGCACCAGCCAAGGACAATACAGGCGGTAAACTTCAAACCCCTACCCAGATCTAGTCAATGGTCAGAACAGTCTCCACACTTGAGTAGAGAGTGGGATATGACTTTCTCACGTACTCTGGTGCCTCACATTTGACCATGTCCCCTGGAGGGGGAGACCTGGTGGCACTCAGAGGAAGGACAGCAGGTTACCGAGAAGAGACTTGATACCCTATGAGCATATACAGGGGGAGGTAATCCCCCTCAGGAACAGTCATAGGGGAGGGGAATAAGGGGAAAATGGGAGGGCGGGAAAAATAGGAGGATACAAGGGATGGTATAACCATTGAGATGTAACAAGAAAAAATTAATTTAAAAAAATGTACCTGAAAAAAAAAAAAGAGGCACAAGGGGACATTTGAAAAAAAAAAAAAAACAGAGCAAAGTTGTAAATGTTTTTATTCTAGATCAATTTTTTACTCTTTCTTCCTCAATGCATTTCAATTTCTATTTATTTTTTAAAATGCCACACAAATACACAATGAAATATCGTATCTACCCCCAGGTTCCTACTTCCAATACATAAATCCAGAATTAAGAATGATGATCCCATGGTGCTGAAGAGATAGATGGATCAGTGATTAAGAGCACTCGCTGCTCTTCCAGAAGACCTGGGTTCAATTCCCAGCACCCACATTGCAGCTCTCAGCTATCTGTAACCTCAGTTGCAAGGGGACCTGACACCCTCACACAGAGGAATTACAGGCAGACAAAGCACCAATGTACATAAAATAAAATACAAAGAAAAAAGAATACTCTTCCCTTTATATCTACCTCTCATAATAAAATATAATGTCTTACAGGTATATACTTTGGAGTGGTTCAGAATGTTCTTCTACCACTTCCCCTTGGTGGGGAGGCCTGGTGGCTCTCAGAGGAAGGGGAAGCAGGCTATCCAGATGAGACCTGATAGGCTGTGATCATATGGTGGGGGAGGAGGTCCCTTTCTGTCACAGGCATAGCAGAGGGGGATATAGGGTGAAAGAGGGAGGGAAGCAGGGAATGGGAAGATACAAATGAAGGGATAACAATTGAAATGTAATCTGAATAATAAATTTTAATAAATAAAAAGTATTATTCTATGATTTGGAACTTTTTGTTCAGAGTCTTCACATCTAAACACTGAGAAAGTATGGAAAATCCTAATTATGATGCATACTTTTAGTAAGTGTGTCTGTGAACAAACCTAAACAAAATATCCAATCCTTCTTATTTAGGTTTTTCTGAACCAGTAGCCTACATAAACACTGTCTTGAGAGACTGAGAAATCAAAGAATACTACTAACTCTAAGGGAGATCTGTTACCATATGATAACATTTTCATGTATCATTGCATGACTTGCGGTAAATCTTCAGTGAGCATCAGGATGAATATGCCATCAGGGTGAATATACCAATTGAGGGATCATTTTTGGCACTTCAACTTTAAAAGTAATAAATGGAGATAACTGTAGTGGCACAAGCCTATAATCCCATATCTCAGGGTCATGAAACAGGAGGATTAGGAGTTTTAGGCCAGCTTAAGACAGCACAACATAGTCCTGTCTCAAAAATAAATTAATTAATGAAAATAAATACAAAGAGAAAAACTACAAATAAGAGAAAATTTTGCCAACTATTTATCTGAAAGAGAATAAATGGACACACACTACACACTACACACATACACAATCAATCAATCAATCAATACTGAGCTTTGGAACAGAACACAGAGTTCTCAGAAGAAAAATACAAATGGCCAATAAAGGAAGCATTGAACATCCTTAGTCTTCAGTGAAACGGAAGTTAAACCAATCTGAAACTTCACCACATACCATTCAAAATAGCTATGATCAAGAAATCAAGTGACAACAAGTGCTGAGGAGGATGTTGGGAAACAGGGAGTCTTCGTTCACCACCACTGGAAGCGTGAACTGATATAACACCTATGCTATTCAGGCGTGCCCTGGGTCCCTGGCTCAAGGGCCCCATGAGCCTAAAAGGAGAAATGTTACATGACGCAGCCCTATTATTCCCTTATTATATTCTGGAGTATCTAAATCCTACTACAGAAGTACTCACTCAGCCTTGTTTATTACTGCTTTATCCAAAATGCTAGTGAATGAAAGCAGCCTAGATATTCATCAACAAGATATTTCTAGAGAATAGATATAAGAATTTTGTGGTGATGTATATCTATAGATAGATAGATAGATAGATAGATAGATAGATAGATAGATAGATAGACAGACAAATGCAATCTGGCCTCTCTCTCAGCCAGGAATTGCTCTGCTTGGCCTCAAACTAACTCAGAGATATGATCTAATTTTCTGGTTTCTTCTCATTTTCTGGCTTTTTCTGTCTTCACCTGAGTTCTGGTAAAACTGCTCTCTCTGTAGAACTGTCTCTTAAGTAGCTTCCCTTTTCTCTCTCTTCTCATGAGAATTTGGCATATCCTATTCTGTCAAATCTTCTCTAATTTGTAACCTTTTCTGCCACTCAATTAGACATCATTTTCAAACATGGGTGCTTCCTTCTACAAACTAACTTTTCCTTCATTTGGAATTAAAGGCTTGTACCACCACACCTGGACGTAAGCTTTTCTTTACCTGATACTTGTTCAATAAGGCTGGCCTTGAACTCAGATCTGTTGGTCAACGTCTCCTGCATTCTAAAGGCATGTTTGTATTCCAGCTCGATCACACAGACCTAGAAGGTCTTTGGATGTGATCTCTTGCCAACTGAATCACATAGACCTGGGAAGTCTTTAGATGTGATCTTTTGCCAGAACAGCCATGTTATGAATTAACATTCCTCCATTGATGATAGATAGATAGATAGATAGATAGATAGATAGATAGATAGACGAACGATAGATAGATCACAGACACATAGATACATAGATGATTGAGAGATTGATTGATAGATATTGACAGATAGATAAATAGATAGATGAATATTATTCAGAAATGAAGAAAACAAAATTATAGAATTGGCATGAAAATGACACAATTGGAAAATACTATAGTGAGTTATCCAGACTCCAAAAGACGGATACATGCAAATCTTAGCTTCTACTTTTTATTTTTATGTATCCACATGAACGTGAGTGTGTATACATACCCCAAAACTAGAGAGCAGCCCACAAGAAGAGAAAAGGCAGCACTAAGGAACATGAATGGGGAGGTAACGGAGCACATGATACAGAATTAGAAGGGGAGATGCTGGGACCAAGAAGGTTAAGTGAGGATGGGGAACTGGGAGGTAATAGAAGAGGAAGGCTTGGGGAAAGGTCGACCAAAAGTGAGTGTGCATGGAAATGCAGTGGAGAAACCTGTGACTTTGTGAGCTAGTCTTTACACAATCTGAAAACAAATAATTTTTTAATTGAAATCTTTTGAAAATCAAGGAATGAGCTGTGCTGTGGAGGTGAGGGTGGACGTTATGGCATGGCATGTGGGGAGTCTCAGGGCCATGTTTTTGTTTCCAACTTACCAACATCTGCACATTAAGAGTGTGTACACTGTTGTAGAATCATTAGTATGTAAGAAGAGAAAAGTGGAAAATATTTCAACCAAACTAAAAGTGTGCATTTCCTTTCAGGATTACTTTATTTCAAAATGTCAAAATATTTTTCAAATGACTCAAGACTTCTCTACTCCTGGTCTTAATTTCCTTTGCATATGGAATAGAAACATAATTTCTCCACTGTGTGCTCTGTGCCCTCTCTCAGGCCTTGAATGGCACAGTAGGTTTGAGTGCAGGCTACAGGTGCCTAGAGAGCACTGTGTGCTCACTGCACAGAGGTAGACAGCTGAGTCACTGGGCTGGGAGTCTCTGATGCTCAGGGAAACATGCAGGCTGGCTCTATTGAGGTGAGCTGTGAATCTGCCTTCTTCCTTGTCACCATTGGAGAAGATGGACATCACCAACTGAAGGCCTTTCCCAGAATGTTGCCTGTACCACCTGAAGTTGTCAGAAGCACTGTCACTGAAAGTGCAGTTGAGAGAGGCCATGGCTCCTTCTGGGACACTGAGGGATTCTGGGCTCTGCTGAACCTTCTGCTGGCAGCTCACGCCTGTGCAGAAAGACAAAGGTCAGACAAACAGGCCTAGATGAGCATAGATGCTAACACTCCAGAATGCCTTTTCCATGGGCCTCCCACCCCTAACATGAGATTTAAAACATTTTTGTTTCTCCCATTAGCCTGGAAGAGGCAGCAACTTTACATATCACACCTGGCTCCTGAAGACATTCCCACACTTACAGTTTAACTGAAGCCACAGGACCACTAGTGACACACTCAAGGATGTCATACTGTCTTCTTCCCTCTTCACTTAGGGTTCAGATTCTCAACTCTTAGCTCATGTAGTCACATTCAAAAGTTTCCACATCTCCTGCTTTACTAACCACGAAAAGCAGCTTTGCCAGCAACCAGGAAAGTGACTCTTTTCACAGCACTGGCAGCATCAAGCCTTTCATCCAACCCTTTCTCTACCCCTCCCTCTTCTTCCCGCCCTCCCCTCCTGCCCCTTTCTCTCCCACTTGAAACCTTTGCTCAGGATCCCTAAGAAAACACTGCCACCTTGTGGTTTCATGATAGTGACCAAAGAAATAGTCAAACTGTAAATTTTTCTAAAGTGACTATTAAAAAAGTAAAGTATCTGAGAGTTCCGTTGGGGTTTTGAAGAGATGTTTGCTCCGAGTTTGGGTGGGGAGTGAGATGAGCGTGTGTACACACTCAACAGGTGTTGTCTTCTTTCTTGGTAGCAACAGGTATCACACACAGGCAGTCGCCCGCACTGAAAAACCAACTAGAAATGTCAGCCATGCAAAGCTGAGTGAGGCTCTTTCCTACACCATAAACACAACTCTTGTCACTCCCACTCATCCATCTTCAAGTTCTACAGATGACCTGGACTGTTTATCTAGGTCAGAGCCTAGAAAGGCCTGGAATTCTTCATTCCATTCAGAACCAGGAGCATACTCACGTGTTCAGCCCCTAAACTCTAAATAAAACCTAAACAAACATGCTCATTTGTCTGAGGATTTTATTCTTTTTTCTTGAGTAAAGTCCTGCTATGTAGGGATTGATGGTGAACCGTGTAGCTCTGCTTTCTCTCGCCATCCCTCCTGTTGACTCTCCCTCCCCTCTCCATTTCTCCCCTTTCTTCTTCCTCTCTCTTCCTTCCTAACACTTTTGCTTTCTCCCGCTCTCCATTTCTAACCCAGTCATCAAGCCCTATGTACCAGGGGAATGTTTATGTCAGAGCTGAACTGGGTCCACATAGAATCAAGTCAGGAAACAATTGTCCTGCAGGGGTCTGTGAGAGCTCTACTGCCAGGAGAGTGAAGATCTGTGGAGGCGAGACAGCCGTTGGGATCAACACAAGTAAGTAGCAGTGCTGGTTCATACTTTGGTAGCTTGATACTGGATAAATTATTTTTAGGCATTTTTAAGGCCAGCACGATTTGGTGAAAATATTGTTGGTAATAATTAACACATTCCTGTGTACACAATAAAACTAAAATAAATTTGCTTGGGGACAGAAAGTAAGCTAAATAAAGATTGGGTGTGACAACATTGAAACTCGTGGTAAAGTATGAGAGACACGTTCCATAAAGATGGGCTCAATAGACTGAGGAAAAGAAGCTTATGATAATGATGTGCAGGTGGGGAAGGGATTGCTGAGGCCTTAGACACACAGAGAGGGCAAAGGTCACCAGGCTATTAACCAGTTCCGCTCCCAGACTTTGAGACAAATAATAGATTGTGCATTCCTTTCTTTCAAGGAACAACCCTGTGTGTTACACATTCCAGGTTCCCCTAGTGATATCTGGGAGGACAGGGACCCCAATGCCTCCTAAACTGTCCCATGTAGGTCTTTGAAACCTTGCAGAAACTGGTGACTGAAGACCCTTTCCCACTCAAGAGCCATGTACTGAGCATCCACGAAACAGGTCTGATCAGTCTCTTCCTTTACCAACCAGTACAAAGGGAACACAATGAGGGAAGGATGCTCACACCCAAAGTGTTTTATGCAACAGCCCATGGTGCATGGCAGTAATATCAATACTCACTTCTCAGTAAATATGAGACCCAAGGAAGGAGATCACCATAATGGTGCACACTTAGACTCTCAAACTGGATTTTTATTTAAGAGGCTGAAGCAAGGCAGTGTGAGTTTAAGGCCTGCATGTGATATACAGGGGTCTTGTCTCAAAAACAAAGAAACAAAGAAAAACTAAACTTGAAAAAGTCTTTGAAAGATGCATACTTCCCTGTAAGGGACTTGCAATCAGTTATATAAGACTATATTAATGGTTCCCATGGAAGAGCAGGAGAATGGCCAGAGAAAGGCACACTGCATTTTCCTGCATCACTGTGGACCTGAAACAAAGCATCAAGTGTGTGGCTGCCAGGTGAGGGGAGTGATACAGAAAAGTGTGGGAGTCACAAAGTAAACAATGGAGCCAAGTGAAATCGCAAATTACTAAAGTTTGCACTTCTAAAAGAAACTAAGAGCCCTAGCATTGCATGCTGGAAACGTGAATGGGGAAAAGAGGTTCCCCTTGGTTGGGCTTTAAGCAAAGGAGAAAATAAAGTTTCAATAAGATGCAGAAATATACAAACTGACACTCTGCAAAGATATAATTTAAGATGAGAGATCTGTGACCCTCAGAGCAAGCAGAACCTGAAGAATGGGAACTCTCCACTTACTATCATGTTCACTGGGGCCATGGTGGGGAATCTTCTTTAGAAAAGGCTTATTGTTGATATCCAATCTCAAAACCCAGCACAGTTCTTACACACCTGTTGAGTATGCCTGTCCCTTCCTGCACTCTTCTCAGTCCCCAGGCCAATCCCGTATCCACAACCACGGACCCAGCCCATATTATCCATATTATTGAGTTCCACTTTAACTTGTCCAACCTCTTAGTTTCATCTAGGTGGAAAACACCATATATCAGATCATCTTACCTTATCACCATAAGACACACAACCAAAGAAGTCTACATGCCCACTTCCAATCAGAAAAACATAAACAAGATGGAAGGTCAAAACAGTGTGCTTCCCATCCTCCAAATCCAGAATTACCTAGGTGAACATTAAAGAACTATCTGAAAATACATTAAATGATTCAAAAAGCTTAAAGATGGCACAAACACACAGTTCCATGAACTAAAAATTATGAAATAAATGCTTGAGAGATGCCCAGGAAAACAAAACACAAGGCTGAATGAAATGATGAAGACAATCCAGGATTTGAAAATTGAATTCAGTGGAGAGATAGAAATGTAGAAGAGTACTCAAGCAAATATGCAAATAGAATTGAAAACTTAATAAGCCAATGGGGGAAAATCTTCAGGGGAGCCATACAGGTAAAATGGAAGAATAGCAGATAGCATATCCAGGTTCAAAGATAAAGCAAATAATATTTTTTAAAACTTCAAACACACGGGGATCCAAGATGGCGGCGAGCAGTGTGGACCGTGTTTGGAAGCTCCAGTGAACAGTTCGGGGAAATGCACAGATTTCTGAGCCAGGAACACCAGGATCCCGACACCACGTCAGCAGGAGTGCTCCACGGTTCGGAAGGACAAGGGTGCGGAGGACCTGCGTGCCCCTACACACGGGAGGAGTGCGGATTTTCTCGGATCAGAGCAGCAGTGGCACGGGCGGTGTCAGCAACAGCAGCAGCAGCGACTGAGGATTGCAGCTCAGAGCCATCCATGGAGGCGGTTAGTGTGGTGGCTGGTGGGAGTTGCTGTGGGAGAGGGGACACTGGACAAGATTTGGGTCGCCTGGTGCTTTGTGACCCAAGCTGGACACGGCGGACAGTTCAGCCCCAGAGTCCCGGGTACAGCTCAGGGAGCAGTGCTGTGGAGATACTGACTCAGCGCAGCGGGCAATTCTGCCCAAGGCAACAGCTTAGCGGAGCCACGGCTCCCCTGCTGTGACGCAGGCTGGGCGGAGTGCTCAGTTCCACCCTAGGCCCTTCTCCGTGCAGCCGCAGTTCACCTGCTGTGACGCAGGCTTGGCGGAGCGCTCAGGTCCACCGAAGACACCACCGCAGCGCAGCCGCAGTTCACCCACTGTGACGAAGGCTGGGCAAAACGCTCAGTTCTACCCTAGGTGGCTTCTCAGCGCAGCTGCAGTTGACCTGCTGTGACACAGGCTGGGCGGAGTGCTCAGTTCCACCCTAGGCACCACCTCAGCGCAGCCGCAGTTCACCTGCTGTGACGCAGGCTGGGCAGAGCGCTCAGTCCCACCGGAGGCGCTAGCGCACATCAACGAACAGTTCTGCTCAAGACATTAGCTCTTCTCAGAGGGCAGTTTTAGGGTGCTGACACAGGCTGAGGTCAGCACGCAGATTCAGCCCAGAGGCCCTAGCTGGACTTGCTGGGCGGATTAGGCCCAGAGATTCTTCCTGAGCTGTGCACACAGGATCGGCGGCCCCAAGACTCTGGCTGGACTATGCACGCAGTACAGGCCTGGAGGCCCGGGCTGAATTCAGCGTGCAGTGTGGATCCATAGTCCTGGCTGAGCTCGGTGCACAATTCTGCCACAGAGACTCAGGTGGAGCTCGGCATGCAGCTTAGGGCCACAGTCTCTAACCGTGCTTGGCAGACAGATTGGGCCCAGAGTCTCTAGTAGAGCCTTTGGAACAGTCCCGGCTCTAAGACTATGGTTGGACACAGTGTGCAGTTTGAATCCAGAATTCCTGGCTGAGCTGCGCAGATGTCTCGGGCATGAGTCAATAACTGACCACAGCAAGCAGTTTGGCCAAACACCCCTAGCTGAGCTTGGTGCGCAGTCCTAGCCCGAAAATTCTGGCTGGACCCTGTGTGCATTTTGAGCCCAGAATTCCTAGCTAAGCTCGGCAGACGGTTCAGGCCCTGAGATACTAGCTGAGCTCGGACGGTGGTTTGGGAGTAGTGTCCCTGGATGGACTTGGCAGGGAACCCAGAAGGTTGTGGATACCTTGGCCTGACCCAACGCTCATCCAGAGACCCAGAACGCTTGCAGGACCCACAGCACAGGAGAGCTGAGGATCACTGGCTGTGAGAGCCCAAAACTCCAGGGCTAACCTCCTGCCATCCACAACAGTGAAACATAAGAGCTTCCAACCTACGGAAACCGTGAGAAAACAAGTGAATCTATCATCAAACTCCCTCCATCCAACTCGGGAATCTACCCAACGAAAACAAATCCAGCAAGATGTCTAAAGGACAGTGTAAAAGCATACGCAAAAAACCCCAAAACAACATGGCGTCTCCAGTTTCCAGCTATCCCAAAGAAAAGAACCCAGACAGCTCAAATACAACGGAAATACAAGAAAATGACCTCAAATCATTAATAAGGAGCATATTAATGGAGGAAACAAATAAAATTTGTAATCAAATACAGGAAGACGCAGCCAAACAGGAGAGACATAAAAGAAGCACATAGAGTGGAACTGGAAAAATTTAAGGAAAATGCAAATAACAAGATGAAAGAAATAAATAAAACGGTTCAAGCTCTGAAGACCTATAAAGAGGCAAAGGAAGAAACTCAGGAATATACAAAAAATGAGGTGAAAGAAATAAAAAAATCAGTTCAAGATCTGAAGACGAAAATGGATTCAATGATAAACACACAGACAGAAGAAAAACGAGAACGTGAGACCTCAGAGAAGAAGGCGAGCAACACAGAGGTGAGCTTTTCTAACAGAATCCAAGAGACAGAAGAACGAATTTCAGGTCTAGAAGATACAATCACAGATCTTGAAGCAACCATTAAAGATAATGCCAAATCTGGAAAACTCCTGACACAAAACATCCAAGAAATTCAGGACACCATGAAAAGAAGAAATCTGAGGATAATAGGCATTGAAGAAAGAGAAGATATCAGACTCCAAGGCCCAGAAACTATTCTCAACAAAATCATAGAAGAAATTTTCCCCAACCTAAAGAAAGAGATACCTATAAACATACAGGAGGCCTACAGAACACCAAATACAATTGACCAGAAAAGGAAAAATGTCTGTCACATAATAATCAAAACACAAAACATACAGAACAAAGAAAAAATATTAAAAGCTGCAAGGGAAAAGGGCCAAATAACATTCAATGGCAAACCTATCAGAATTACACCAGACTCCTCAGCAGAGACCATAAAAGCCAGAAGAGCCTGGACAGAGATCCTGCAAACCCTGGGAGACCACAGATGCCAGGCCAGACTACTTTACCCAGCAAAACTATCAATAACCATTGATGGAGAAAACAAAATATTCCATGACAAAAACAAATTCAAACAGTACCTATCCACAAATCCAGCTTTACAGAAGGTACTAGAAGGAAAACTCCATCCCAAAGGGTCAAGCTACAACCAAAACTACTCAGGAAATAGGTAACTAGACCATGGCAAAAACACAACTACACAAACACTCGATTGGAAACAACATCAAAATTAAGACTCTTAACAGTCACAGGTCGTAAATATCTCTCAACATCAATGGTCTTAATTCTCCAATAAAAAGACATAGACTAACTGAATGGGTGCATAAACAAGATCCAACATTCTTCTGCATTCAAGAAACACATCTCACCTATAACGATAGGCATTACCTCAGGGTAAAAGGTTGGAAAAAAATATTCCAAGGAAATGGTCACAAGAAGCAAGCAGGCGTAGCCATTTTAATATCAAACAAGATAGACTTTCAACCAAAATTAATCAAAAGGGATGCAGAAGGACACTTCATACTCATCAAAGGTAAAGTCAACAAAGATGACATCACAATTCTGAACATCTATGCTCCCAATACAAGGGCACCCACATTTGTAAAAGATCTGCTAAAAACTCTTAAACCACACATGGATCACCACACAATAATAGTGGGAGACTTCAACACCCCACTCTCACTGAAGGATAAGTCATAGAAACAGAAACTAAGCCGAAAAATAACATCATTAACCAATGCCATGGGTCAAATGGATCTAACAGATATCTATAGAACCTTTCACCCAAACAAGAAAGAATATACCTTCTTCTCTGCACCCCATGGAACCTTCTCCAAAATTGATCACATCATAGGTCACAAAGCAGGCCTCAACAGATACAAGAGGATTGAAATAAGACCTTGTATCCTATCAGATCTCCATGCTCTTAGGCTGCAATTCAACAACAACAGAAACAACAAAAAGCCTACACGCACGTGGAAACTAAACAACTCTCTGCTAAATGGCGCATGGGTCAGGGAAGAAATAAAGAAAGAAATCAAGGAGTTTCTGAAATTCAATGAAAATGAGGGAACAACATACCCAAATTTGTGGGATACATTGAAAGCAGTGTTAAGAGGAAAACTCATAGCACTAAGTGCCTTTAAAAAGAAATTGGAAACATAGCACATAAGCAACTTAACAAAACAGCTGGAAGCCCTAGAAAAACAGAAGCAGAAACACCCAAAAGGAGTAGACGTCTGGAAATAATCAAACTCAGGGCTGAAATTAACAAATTAGAAACTAAGAAAACAGTCCAAAGAATCAACAAAACCAAGAGCTGGTTCTTTGAGAAAATCAATAAGATAGACAGACCGTTAGCCAAACTAACTCAAAGGCAGAGAGACAGTATTGAAATCAACAAAATCAGAAATGAAAAGGGAGACATAACAACAGACACTGAAGAAATACAAAGAATCATAAGATCCCACTTTGAAGGCATATATGCCACAAAATTTGAAAACCTAAGGGAAATGGATGACTTTCTTGATCAATTTCACTTGCCTAAGTTGAGTGAAGAACAGATAAACAAGCTAAATAGTCCCATTTCCCCTACAGAAATAGAAGCAATCATTGATAGTCTCCCAAGCAAAAAAAGCCCAGGGCCAGATGGTTTCAGTGCAGAATTCTACCAGACCTTCAAGGGCGAGCTAATACCGATACTCTTCAAGCTACTCCAAAACATAGAATTGGATGGAACATTACCAAATTCATTCTATGAGGCCATAGTCACGTTGATACCTAAGCCTCACAAAGACTCAACAAAGAAAGAGAATTTCAGACCAATTTCTCTTATGAACATCGATGCAAAAATACTAAATAAAATTCTTGCAAAACGAATACAAGAACACATAAAGGATATCATTCATCATGACCAAGTAGGCTTCATTCCAGGCATGCAGGGATGGTTTAATATACGGAAATCCATCAATGTAATCCACCATATAAACAAACTGAAAATAAAAAACCACATGATCATCTCTTTAGATGCAGAGAAAGCATTTGATAAAATCCAACACTCATTCATGTTTAAAGTTTTAGAGAGATCAGGGATACAAGGCACTTTCCTCAACATAATAAAAGCTATCTACAGCAAGCCAATAGCCAAAATTGAAGTAAATGGTGAGATACTCAAGGAAATTCCTCTAAAATCGGGAACAAGGCAAGGCTGCCCACTCTCTCCAAATCTCTCCAATATAGTACTCGAAGTTCTAGCCAGAGCAATAAGACAACAAAAGGAGATCAAGGGTATCCAAATGGGAAAGGAGGAAGTCAAACTATCTCTATTTGCAGATGATATGATAGTGTACATAATTGACCCTCAAAATTCCACCAGAGAACTCCTACAGCTGATAAATACTTTCAGCAATTTGGCTGGATACAAAATTAACTCCAAAAAGTCTGTAGCCTTCCTATACACAAATGACAAGCTTGCAGAGGAAGAAATTAGGAAAGCCACACCCTTCACATTAGCCACAAGCAATATAAAATATCTAGGAGTTACTTTAACTAAGCAAGTGAAGGACTTGTTTGAAAAAAATTTCAAAACTCTGAAGAAGGAGATTGAAGATGACATGAGAAGATGGAAGGAACTTCCTTGCTCATGGATAGGGAGAATTAACATAGTAAAAATGGCCATCCTACGAAAAGCAATCTACAGAATCAATGCAATCCCTATCAAAATACCTACACAATTTTTTAAAGACATTGAAAGTTCAATTCTGAACTTCATATGGAAAAACAAAAAACCCAGAATAGCAAAAACGATCTTGTACAATAAAAGGTGCTGTGGAGGAATCTCCATACCTGATTTCAAATTGTACTATAAAGCAATTGTAATTAAAACAGCATGGTACTGGTACAGCAACAGGCTGGTTGATCAGTGGAATCGAATTGAAGACCCAGATATGAATCCACACACATATGGTCACTTGATTTTTGACAAAGAAGCCAAATCCATTCAATGGAAAAAGGATAGCATCTTCAACAATTGGTGCTGGTCTAACTGGATGTCTATGTGTAAAAAAATGCAACTGGACCCATATTTGTCACCTTGCACAAAACTCAAATCCAAGTGGATTAAAGACCTCAACATAAAACCAGAGACACTAAGTCAGTTAGAGGAAAAAGTGGGGAAGAGCCTGGAACATATTGGCACAGGAGACAACTTCCTGAACAGAACACCAACAGCCCAGGCCTTAATGTCAACAATTAATAAATGGGACCTCATGAGGCTGAGAAGCTTCTGTAAGGCTAGAGATACTGTCAAGAGAACAAAGCGACAGCCTACAGACTGGGAAAAGATCTTCACCAACCCTACATCTGACAAAGGTCTAATATCCAAAATATATAAAGAACTCAAGAAATTAAACACCACCAAACCAAATAACCCAATTGAGAAATGGGGCTTGGAACTAAACAGAGAATTCTCAACAGAAGAATATCAAATGGCTGAGAAACACTTAAAGAAATGCTCAACCTCCTTAGTCATCAGGGAAATGCAAATCAAAACAACTCTGAGATTCCATCTTACACCCATCAGAATGGCTAAGATCAAAAACCCAAGTGACACCACATGCTGGAGAGGATGTGGGGAGAGAGGAACACTCCTTCATTGCTGGTGGGAATGCAAACTAGTACAACCACTTTGGAAATCTATCTGGTGCTATCTCAGAAAACTGGGAATAGGGCTTCCTCAAGACCCAGCTATTCCACTCCTTGGAATATACCCAGAAGATGCACCAGCACACAGCAAGAAAATTTGCTCAACCATGTTCATAGCAGCCTTATTCATAATAGCCAGATCATGGAAACAGCCTAAATGTCCCTCAGTAGAAGAATGGATAAAGAAACTGTGGTACATATACACTATGGAATACTACTCAGCTATTAAAAACAAGGAATTCCCGAAATTTGTGGACAAATGGATTGAGCTAGAGATGATCATTATGAGTGAGTAAACCCAGAAGCAGAAAGACTCAAATGGTATATACTCATTTATATCTGCATACTAGCCCAATGGGCATGTCCCATGAAAGCCTTCCCTTACCAGGAAACTGGGACCGAGGGGAGGACATCCTATTGGGACTCTAGATGAGAGAACAATGGGAGAATAGCAATGTAGAAGGATCCAGTGGGTCCTAGAAACCTGCAAGTAGAACATTATGATAGGCAGATTTGGGTCATGGGGTCCCGCTCAAACTAAGGCCCTAGCCAAGGACAATACAGGCGGTAAAATTTAAACCCCTACCCTGATCTAGCCCATGGACAGGACAGTCTCCACACTTGAGTGGAGAGACGGATCTGACTTTCTCATGTACTCTGGTGCCTCACATTTGACTATGTCCCCTGGCAGGGGAGACCTAGTGGCACTCAGAGGAAGGACAGCAGGTCACTGAGAAGAGACTTCATACCCTATGAGCATATACAGAGGGAGGTAATCCCTCTGAGGAACAGTCATAGGGGAGGGGAATAAGGGGAAAATGGGAGGGAGGGGAGAATGGGAGGATACAAGGGATGGGATAACCATAGAGATGTAACAAGAATAAATTAATTAAAAATAAAAATAAAATAAATAAAAGGGAAGGAAATTAAAAAAAAAAACTTCAAACACACAAAAGGAATATATAGGAATAGTGAGAC
>CAJRSG010021566.1:3130-15124 GCA_907169655.1 Acomys percivali | reverse complement strand
GGGGACACAGGTGGAGGGAAGAGGGGAGGAAGGAGGGCACAGATGGAGGGAAGAGTGGAGGAAGGAGGGCGCAGATGGAGGGAAGAAGGGAGGATGGAGGGCACAGGTGGAGGGAAGAACGGAGGGAGGAGGGCACAGGTGGAGGGAAGAAGGGAGGGAGGATATTTAAGGCTGGCTTAGGAGAGTAGTAAAATATCACTGTATTAGAATTATAAAACATTAGACTTAAAATAGAAGTCCTGAGGCTAGCTAATTACCTTTCTTCTACATTAACAGGATTGTATGTGGAGTGTCTGTGTCAAATCATGAAACTGTCTGTAGTAAAAGGTGATGAATCTGTCATTTGATTCAGAGACCTTCTCATTTTAAATATTAAGTCTGGAATTTGATGTTTTAAAACTTATCTTGGGGGAAAAGTACATTTAAAAGCATTCTTTCTGAATTGCTAAGTCAATGCATAAAGTGTCCTAAATATATAATTGTAATATAGGATCAGAATAGCACTCATAGTTCTATTTATGCCAATTGCACAAATGATACACTTTCAGAAACATTTATGAATATATATTGTTATTACCAATGGTGTCTCAGTTCTTTAATGAGGTGCGCATGCGTGTGTGTGTGTGTGTGTGTGTGTGTGTATTAAATGCATATGTGTACATACACAAGTTCCTGTGAAAGAATGATAGATCTTTCAGAACTTATAGTTTATTTAATCTCTTAAGACTCACACATGTTTGATCTTTTCCTCTAGTTGGTGATTACAGAGTTAATGGCAAGTTAAACAGGAAGTACCAATGTAGGGGATCTCAACTTTTAAAATTCTATCCATCATTTCACCTACAGATCTAGCTGGGTTTTGTAAAGCAAAAAGGAAGAGCCCTTCTCCTTACAGTTTCTTTATAAAAAATAAGACAAACAATAGAAGGGCCAGATGACAGCAATATGGATGGCAGAGCTCCCTGCTTATGGAAGGACATGTCAGGGGCTGGAATAAAGCATAATTTTTATTTATTTTTTATTTTTTACACTTTACAAGGCACTGAGACATGACAATAAGTAAAATAAATCCTTGGCTTGTGAAGAACTCATTGTCAAGTGGAGTGAATAGATTTATAAGCAACATTTGAATTTTTATTCAGTAAGCATTATACTATAAATGTGTATAAATAAAACCATCTAGATTCATGAGCTGTCTAATGTTGAACAGAAGTGGGGATATTGATGTATGTATAGATATGAACAGTGTCTTTTGAGATTTTTCAGCTGTGTGTGTTTTCAAAAAGCTAGGCCTTCTCTGATGCCAGGCGGAAGAAGGGCAATATTCATGTCTATTTCTCTTTTGCAACGTCTGTGTTCTTTTCTTGCAAAGACAAGGCTCTGAATAAATAGTGGATGCCCCAACGTGAGCTCAGCGCAGTTTATCAGCAGAATAAGGAAAGAAGAGCCTCTGCTCAGCACTCTGAAGCAGAACTCATAGCTTTATGACCAACTCAGCCAGCTCTTCCTGGGCAGATTGTCGTGTGCTCCCTGGAAGTCAAACCTCTGTTCCCTGTACGTTAAAATGTCCAGTTCCTAAGATGCTGCACACTCCAGTCTTTGTATGTTCTTTACATTTCAATCATAAGCTCTGTGAGGCTCATAATTGCTAGTTTTTGTATCCTTGCAGCATATTATCACCTGATGTTTTATTTATTCCCAGTGTATTGATAACAACCTAGAGTTTAGCTGACTAGACAAAGCCATTTGAATGAAAAATCTCTTTATGAAGTAGAACTTCCTTAGAAACTCTGACAGAAAAATTCTTTGATGCTAACTTGCCTTTTTAAAAAAAGTTGTGCAATATCTATTGTTTGGGGCATAAAGGAGGGAAGTGTCAGTTTTTGATGGTAGTCAGCTCATTTGTCTCTGAGGATTCTGCGGTTGCAAGTTTGTTTTGGGAGTGTTCTGGACTCTTAAGTGCTTGCTAAAGTGTCGGTATTTACAAGGAACAAAGTACTAAGTTGGGAGTATAAAGTACTGAGTCGGGGCAATAAAATGACATTGGCTACTAGGTTAGCCAATAAGAGTTTAGTTTACATTGTATGCAGTTAAAACAGCATGTATTTCTGACATAATAACTTTCTCCTACTATAATTTTACTTCTTGTATTTTCAACTACATCAGTAAACAGGCCGGGTAGGCTAGCCCTGGAATGTAACTATCACTGAAAAAAATGTTTCCATGGAAATATAGGCTATTTTTGCATTTCAAACAATAGCATAATGAATGAAGTTTGGGGAAACCATCTCTTTTGTAGGTTAAGAATTTCCTGTGTTTACACTTTTATCATTTCTTTTTACCTTCCTCCCATTGCCTCCCTCCAGCCCTGAGGTCTAATGGAGACTGAATGTGATTATAAACACACTCCTCTGCCATCCTTCCTTTCTGGTAGCTGGGACTAAAATAGCTTGATATAGCATAATAGGAAATGGAGATGATAATAGCCACACATCTCCTACTTTTCAACGATGATAGAAAAATAATTGAGGCAATATTTCTGAATACTAGGAGGAGATGTACTGTATGGAAATCTGAATGTCATTATCCCCCCATAGGTTGTACCAGAAAGAAAATGTAAACACCATTATGGGTCATTGCTCTCTCTTCATCCCAGACAGAGTGGCCTTTCTGAGCCCTTTATTCTGAGAAATATAATTGGTCATTTCTCAAATACCTGTGGATGGTGGCTCCTATAATTTCATTGCTTTCATACCTGCAATGTATGTAACATCTATAACCAATCTTCAGTATAATGTTTATTTGTACATTTAATGGTCATAAAAAAAGAAAAGACTTCGACCCCTTCAGGGAATAACTCAAAAGCAAGCAAACTGCTTCCAGACAAGGAGCTGGTGAGAGCAGGAAGTTTGTTGATTAAAATATCATTTTTGTCATATGAAGAGGCTGGCTCCATGGCAGGGAAGAGTTACACAAAGCTCTCCTGGCTTTCTCCCTCCATGAGCCTCTGACATGTGTGGCCAACTCCAGGGAATACTAACAAGTAGGCATGACTTAATGTGCCTTGTCTGCCTTGCTCTCCTTCCCCAGTGAGTAGCAACAGCAAGGCTCTGGTGAAGGCTAGCAAGGAAGAAAATAAAAGCTGAAAGTTCTAATCAAAACTCTAATCAGAAAGATGACAACTGGTGAAGATTATTAAATTCTCTTTGCTCCCTTGATGAATTTAATAAAGAACTAATCAAAGATCATTAGAAGGCTTTTGTGCCCGGCTTGCTCTGTAACAGGATTGCAATCTCAACTTGTGTTTTTGTGGGCTTTCAGGATTGGGTTGGACTTGTAAATACATTAAAAACTATAGATGGTTAGACAGATTTTTTTTTAGTATTTTTAATGTACAAACCCATGAAAATGTATAAGCTATTTATTGTGCTCATTCACTCTGCCAACTAAAAATATAGAGGATTTTGATTTTGATCTTTACTAATTAGAATTTAAAAATTTTGTGTCACTGTCTAGCTCAAATTTTTTTCTAATGATCTTTGATTAGTTCTTTTCTTAAATTAACAGGAAAATAAAAAATGGTGTCATTTAATTTCCAGAGCATAAAAATATGTAAATAACTCTGTAACTACTAGAGCCACTGGGAATTTATAGAAAATTATGGTAATAGCTGAAGAGGTTTCTTACTCCCCCTCCCCAATTCTGAGCATTTGCTTAATGTTCCTTATTTTCAAATGATCTCCCTGTAGCCTTCCAGCTACATTTTGTATTACATTTTAAGGGCTGAATTTTCAGTGTCTCATACACTATGCACTTTGGTGTTGTTTCTTATAACATCTGTATTCCATGCACAGTTGGTATTCAATTAAAAAAAGATCCCTTAGGACCCAATTGCTCCTCAATGGTCTCCTCCCAACCACAAAGCATCTATCACCCCCAAAGAGATCTATCACCTCACAGAGACTCTTACATCTCTAAATTTATGATGCTGGATTTTGATTTGTCTTCATAGCACAATTCCCTTATGATTATTTAAACATAATTGAATCTCATTAATAGAAAAAGCTTAATAGTTGCTTTGAGTTTTTTTTTAAAAGTATGGTTGTTGTATTCTTAATAACATAGTTTTTAGTCATCCACCTACCATTGTTTTTGAGAGAGCATAAAATTACTCAGGAATTAACGGAATAAATAAAGGAAACAAAAGAAATGGGGCTTTAAAATGAAATAAAAATATTGCACTCTTATAGTTGGCCATTTCGTCAGATTCTGCAGGTAAAGCATAATTCGCTTTGTGCTGTTTAAAGCAAATTTAGATGTTTAACGAAGATGACCCACATTGAGCAGAAGAACATTTGTTTCTCTATTGTTTTCTACATTTCTTTTCATAAGTTACAGTACTTTGTGACTTCTTGAAAGTGCATAGAAAAAATTTGTAAATGCACCCGAACAAGCTATATAAAATCGGCATCTCTTTGGCATGTGTGCTTGTTGATACGTGGGGATGTTAGCAGGTGTGTGAGGGTCAGAGGACACCCTCTGGGTGTTTGTCTGTCAGCCCTCTTTTCCACTCATTAGAGGCAGGGTCTCTCTGCCACAGAATAAACAAGGCTAGCGGCCTGTGAGCTTCTGGAGAGTCTCAGGTCCCTGTCCCCCACTCCTCTGCAGCAGCATGCTGGGATGACAGATGTTTGCTCTAGGCACCCAGGTTTATAAGGGTTCTAAGGATCTAATCAGGTCTTCAGGCCTGTGTGGCAAGTTGTTTATCTACTGGGCCTTGTGCCCAGTTTCCCTCCACACCTCAGAGAAGTCGGAGTCTCCTACCCTGGTAGAAATAATCAACAGCTCTGTGGAAAGGAAACTGGGAACTTCAATTTTAGATAAAAGCTAAACATTAAACTCCAAAACTCCAAAACACTGGAAAAGAATGCTTTCACTAAAATGCTTTCCCCATTAACTTTTTTTTTTTTTTTTTTTAATGGTATAATGACATTTTATTTTGAATCTATGCACTTGTAATAAAATTATAAGAAAACACACACCCTAAGCTCAACAATGATCACTTTTGTGTTGTAAAATGAAACAAAGAGAAGGGTAAAGGTTAATTTTAAGTCTTTACTATAAATGTTTCTGCATTTTTAAACCATTTTTTTTAATTTATTTATTTTTTAATTAATTTATTCTTGTTACATTTCTATGGTTATCCCATCCCTTGTATCCTCCCAATCTCCCCTCCCTCCCATTTTCCCCTTATTCCCCTCCCCTATGACTGCTCCTCAGAGGGATTACCTCCCCCTGTATATGCTCATAGGGTATCAAGTCTCTTCTCAGTGACCTGCTGTCCTTCCTCTGAGTGCCACTAGGTCTCCCCCGCCAGGGGACATAGTCAGATGTGAGGCACCAGAGTACTTGAGAAAGTCAAATCCCTCTCTCCACTCAAGTGTGGAGACTGTCTTGTCCATGGGCTAGATCAGGGTAGGGGTTTAAATTATTCGGCCTGTATTGTCCTTGGCTAGGGCCTTAGTTTGAGCGGGACCCCATGACCCAAATCTGCCTGTCATAATGTTCTACTTGTAGGTTTCTAGAACCCACTGGATCCTTCTACATTGCTATTCACCCATTGTTCTCTCATCTAGAGTCCCAATAGGATGTCCTCCCCTCGGTCCCAGTTTCCTGGTAAGGGAAGGCTTTCATGGGACATGTCCATTGGGCTAGTATGCAGATATAAGTGAGTATATACCATTTGAGTCTTTCTGCTTCTGGGTTAACTCACTCATTATGATCATCTCTAGCTCAATCCATTTGTCCACAAATTTCGGGAATTCCTTGTTTTTAATAGCTGAGTAGTATTCCATAGTGTATATGTACCACAGTTTCTTTAACCATTCTTCTACTGAGGGACATTTAGGCTGTTTCCATGATCTGGCTATTATGAATAAGGCTGCTATGAACATGGTTGAGCAAATTTTCTTGCTGTGTGCTGGTGCATCTTCTGGGTATACTCCAAGGAGTGGAATAGCTGGATCTTGAGGAAGCCCTATTCCCAGTTTTCTGAGATAGCACCAGATAGATTTCCAAAGTGGTTGTACTAGTTTGCATTCCCACCAGCAATGAAGGAGTGTTCCTCTCTCCCCACATCCTCTCCAGCATGTGGTGTCGCTTGAGTTTTTGATCTTAGCCATTCTGATGGGTGTAAGATGGAATCTCAGAGTCGTTTTGATTTGCATTTCCCTGATGACTAAGGAGGTTGAGCATTTTTTTAAGTGTTTCTCAGCCATTTGATATTCTTTTGTTGAGAATTCTCTGTTTAGTTCCAAGCCCCATTTCTCAATTGGGTTATTTCGTTTGGTGGTGTTTAATTTCTTGAGTTCTTTATATATTTTGGATATTAGACCTTTGTCAGATGTAGGGTTGGTGAAGATCTTTTCCCAGTCTGTAGGCTGTCGCTTTGTTCTCTTGACCGTGTCTCTAGCCTTACAGAAGCTTCTCAGCCTCATGAGGTCCCATTTATTAATTGTTGACATTAAGGCCTGGGCTGTTGGTGTTCTGTTCAGGAAGTTGTCTCCTGTGCCAATATGTTCCAGGCTCTTCCCCACTTTTTCTTCTAACTGACTTAGTGTCTCTGGTTTTATGTTGAGGTCTTTAATCCACTTGGATTTGAGTTTTGTGCAAGGTGACAAATATGGGTCCAGTTGCATTTTTTTACACATAGACATCCAGTTAGACCAGCACCATTTGTTGAAGATGCTATCCTTTTTCCATTGAATGGATTTGGCTTCTTTATCAAAAATCAAGTGACCATATGTGTGTGGATTCATATCTGGGTCTTCAATTCGATTCCACTGATCAACCAGCCTGTTGCTGTGCCAGTACCATGCTGTTTTAATTACAATTGCTTTATAGTACAATTTGAAATCAGGTATGGAGATTCCTCCACAGCACCTTTTATTGTACAAGATCGTTTTTGCTATTCTGGGTTTTTTGTTTTTCCATATGAAGTTCAGAATTGAACTTTCAATGTCTTTAAAAAATTGTGTAGGTATTTTGATAGGGATTGCATTGATTCTGTAGATTGCTTTTGGTAGGATGGCCATTTTTACTATGTTAATTCTCCCTATCCATGAGCAAGGAAGATCCTTCCATCTTCTCATGTCACCTTCAATCTCCTTCTTCAGAGTTTTGAAATTTTTTTCAAACAAGTCCTTCACTTGCTTAGTTAAAGTAACTCCTAGATATTTTATATTGCTTGTGGCTAACGTGAAGGGTGTGGATTTCCTAATTTCTTCCTCGGCAAGCTTGTCATTTGTGTATAGGAAGGCTACAGACTTTTTTGAGTTAATTTTGTATCCAGCCAAATTGCTGAAAGTATTTATCAGCTGTAGGAGTTCTCTGGTGGAATTTTGAGGGTCACTTATGTACACAATCATATCATCTGCAAATAGGGATAGTTTGACTTCCTCCTTTCCCATTTGGATACCCTTGATCTCCTTTTGTTGTCTTATTGCTCTGGCTAGAACTTCGAGTACTATATTGAAGAGATATGGAGAGAGTGGGCAGCCTTGCCTTGTTCCCGATTTTAGAGGAATTTCCTTGAGTATCTCCCCATTTACTTTAATTTTGGCTATTGGCTTGCTGTAGATAGCCTTTATTATGTTGAGGAAAGTGCCTTGTATCCCCGATCTCTCTAAAACTTTAAACATGAATGGGTGTTGGATTTATCAAATGCTTTCTCTGCATCTAAAGAGATGATCATGTGGTTTTTTATTTTCAGTTTGTTTATATGGTGGATTACATTGATGGATTTCCGTATATTAAACCATCCCTGCATGCCTGGAATGAAGCCTACCTGGTCATGATGAATGATATCCTTTATGTGTTCTTGTATTCGTTTTGCAAGAATTTTATTTAGTATTTTTGCATCGATGTTCATAAGAGAAATTGGTCTGAAATTCTCTTTCTTTGTTGAGTCTTTGTGAGGCTTAGGTATCAACGTGACTATGGCCTCATAGAATGAATTTGGTAATGTTCCATCCAATTCTATGTTTTGGAGTAGCTTGAAGAGTATCGGTATTAGCTCGCCTTTGAAGGTCTGGTAGAATTCTGCACTGAAACCATCTGGCCCTGGGCTTTTTTTGCTTGGGAGACTATCAATGATTGCTTCTATTTCTGTAGGGGAAATGGGACTATTTAGCTTGTTTATCTGTTCTTCACTCAACTTAGGCAAGTGAAATTGATCAAGAAAGTCATCCATTTCCCTTAGGTTTTCAAATTTTGTGGCATATATGCCTTCAAAGTAGGATCTTATGATTCTTTGTATTTCTTCAGTGTCTGTTGTTATGTCTCCCTTTTCATTTCTGATTCTGTTGATTTCAATACTGTCTCTCTGCCTTTTAGTTAGTTTGGCTAACGGTCTGTCTATCTTATTGATTTTCTCAAAGAACCAGCTCTTGGTTTTGTTGATTCTTTGGACTGTTTTCTTAGTTTCTAATTTGTTAATTTCAGCCCTGAGTTTGATTATTTCCAGACGTCTACTCCTTTTGGGTGTTTCTGCTTCCTTTTTTTCTAGGGCTTCCAGCTGTTTTGTTAAGTTGCTTATGTGCGATGTTTCCAATTTCTTTTTAAAGGCACTTAGTGCTATGAGTTTTCCTCTTAACACTGCTTTCAATGTATCCCACAAATTTGGGTATGTTGTTCCCTCATTATCATTGAATTTCAGAAACTCCTTGATTTCTTTCTTTATTTCTTCCCTGACCCATGTGTCATTTAGCAGAGAGTTGTTTAGTTTCCACGTACGTGTAGGCTTTTTGTTGTTTCTGTTGTTGTTGAATTGCAGCCTAAGAGCATGGTGATCTGATAGGATACAAGGTATTATTTCAATCCTCTTGTATCTGTTGAGGCCTGCTTTGTGACCTACGATGTGATCAATTTTGGAGAAGGTTCCATGGGGTGCAGAGAAGAAGGTATATTCTTTCTTGTTTGGGTGAAAGGTTCTATAGATATCTGTTAGATCCATTTGACCCATGGCATTGGTTAATGATGTTATTTCTCGGCTTAGTTTCTGTTTCAATGACTTATCCTTCAGTGAGAGTGGGGTGTTGAAGTCTCCCACTATTATTGTGTGGTGATCGATGTGTGGTTTAAGTTTTTTTAGCAGATCTTTTACAAATGTGGGTGCCCTTGTATTGGGAGCATAGATGTTCAGAATTGTGATGTCATCTTGGTTGGCTTTACCTTTGATGAGTATGAAGTGTCCTTCTGCATCCCTTTTGATTAATTTTGGTTGAAAGTCTATCTTGTTTGATATTAAAATGGCTACGCCTGCTTGCTTCTTGTGACCATTTGCTTGGAATATTTTTTTCCAACCTTTTACCCTGAGGTAATGCCTATCATTATAGGTGAGATGTGTTTCTTGAATGCAGAAGAATGTTGGATCTTGTTTATGCATCCATTCAGATAGTCTATGTCTTTTTATTGGAGAATTAAGACCATTGATGTTGAGAGATATTAACGACCAGTGACTGTTAAGAGTCTTAATTTTGATGTTGTTTCCAATCGAGTGTTTGTGTAGTTGTGTTTTTGCCATGGTATAATTACCTATTTCCTGAGTAGTTTTGGTTGTAGCTTGACCCTTTGGGATGGAGTTTTCCTTCTAGTACCTTCTGTAAAGCTGGATTTGTGGATAGGTACTGTTTGAATTTGTTTTTGTCATGGAATATTTTGTTTTCTCCATCAATGTTTATTGATAGTTTTGCTGGGTAAAGTAGTCTGGCCTGGCATCTGTGGTCTCTCAGGGTTTGCAGGATCTCTGTCCAGGCTCTTCTGGCTTTTATGGTCTCTGCTGAGAAGTCTGGTGTAATTCTGATAGGTTTGCCATTGAATGTTATTTGGCCCTTTTCCCTTGCAGCTTTTAATATTTTTTCTTTGTTCTGTATGTTTTGTGTTTTGATTATTATGTGACGGGCAGTTTTCCTTTTCTGGTCAATTCTATTTGGTGTTCTGTAGGCCTCTTGTATGTTTATAGGTATCTCTTTCTTTAGGTTGGGGAAATTTTCTTCTATAATTTTTTTGAGAATAGTTTCTGGGCCTTGGAGTCTGATATCTTCTCTTTCTTCAATGCCTATTATCCTCAGATTTTTTCTTTTCATGGTGTCCTGAATTTCTTGGATGTTTTGTGTCAGGAGTTTTCCAGATTTGGCATTATCTTTAATGGTTGCTTCAAGATCTGTGATTGTATCTTCTAGACCTGAAATTCGTTCTTCCGTCTCTTGGATTCTGTTAGAAAGGCTCACCTCTGTGTTGCTCGCCTTCTTCTCTGAGGTTTCACGTTCTCGTTTTTCTTCTGTCTGTGTGTTTATCATTGAATCCATTTTCGTCTTCAGATCTTGAACTGATTTTTTTATTTCTTTCACCTCATTTTTTGTATATTCCTGAGTTTCTTCCATTGCCTCTTTATAGGTCTTCAGAGCTTGAACCGTTTTAATTATTTCTTCCATCTGGTTATTTGCATTTTCCTTAAATTTTTCCAGTTCCACTCTATGTGCTTCTTTTATGTCTCTCACCTGTTTTGCTGCATCTTCCTGTATTTGATTACGAATTTTATTTGTTTCCTCCATTAATATGCTCCTTATTAAGGATTTGAGGTCATTTTCTTGTATTTCCGTTGTATTTGAGCTCTCTGGGTTGTTTTCTTTGGGATAGCTGGAAACTGGAGACGCCATGTTGTTTTGAGGTTTTTTGCGTATGCTTTTACGCTGTCCTTTAGACATCTTGCCGGCTTTGTTTTCGTTGGGTAGATTCCCGAGTTGGATGGAGGGAGTCTGATGATAGATTCACTTGTTTTCTCACGGTTTCCGTAGGTTGGAAGCTCTTATGTTTCACTGTTGTGGGTGGCAGGAGGTTAGCCCTGGCGTTTTGGGCTCTCACAGCCAGTGATCCTCAGCTCTCCTGTGCTGTGGGTCCTGTAATCGTTCTGGGTCTCTGGATGAGCGTTGGGTCAGGCCAAGTTATCCACAGCCTTCTGGGTTCCCTGCCAGGTCCAGCCAGGGAAACTAGTCCCAAACCACCGTCCGAGCTCAGCTAGTATCTCAGGGCCTGAACCGTCTGCCGAGCTTAGCTAGGAATTCTGGGCTCAAAATGCACACAGGGTCCAGCCAGAATTTTCGGGCTAGGACTGCGCACCAAGCTCAGCTCGGGGTGTTTGGCCAAACTGCTTGCTGTGGTCAGTTATTGACTCATGCCCAGAACATCTGCGCAGCTCAGCCAGGAATTCTGGATTCAAACTGCACACTGTGACCAACCAGAGTCTTAGAGCCGGGACTGTGCTAAAGGCTCTACTAGAGACTCTGGGCCCAATCTGTCTGCCAAGCACGGTTAGGGACTGTGGCCCTAAGCTGCACGCCGAGCTCCACCCGAGTCTCTGGGGCAGAATTGTGCTCCGAGCTCAGCCAGACACTATGGACCCACACTGCACGCTGAATTCAGCCCGGGCCTCCAGGCCTATACTGCGTGCATAGTCCAGCCAGAGTCTTGGGGCCGCCGAGCCCGTGTGCACAGCTCAGGAAGAATCCCTGGGCCTAATCTGCCCGGCAAGTCCAGCTAGGGCCTCTGGGCTGAATCTGCGTGCTGACCTCAGCCTGCGTCAGCGCCCTAAAACTGCCCTCTGAGGCGAGCTAATGTCTTGAGCAGAACTGCTCGTTGATGTGTGCTAGCACCTCCGGTGGGACTGAGCGCTCTGCCCAGCCTGCGTCACAGCTGGTGAACTGGCTGCACTGAGGTGGTCCTTCGGTGGACCTGAGCGCTACCACCCAGCCTGTGTCACAGCCGGTGAACTGCTGCTGTGCAGAGACGGGCCTGGGGTGGACCTGAGCGCTACCGCCCAGCCTGCGTCACAGCAGGTGAACTGTGGCTGTGCAGAGACGGGCCTGGGGTGGAACTGAGTGCTCCGCCCAGCCTGTGTCACAGCCGGTGAACTGCTGCTGTGCAGAGATGGGCCTG
>CAJRSG010021546.1:24792-38334 GCA_907169655.1 Acomys percivali | reverse complement strand
TGTGTGTGTGCATGTGCATCTGCACAGATGCAAACAATAATCGGTTTTATAAGAGTGGTCACAAAATTGAAAGAAGTCAAGAGGATGCATATGACAGGGTTGAGAGAAAGGAAATGGAAGTTGGAAATGGTATAAGTACATTATAATCTGAAAATTAAAGACATAGAGAAAAATAGAACATAATGTAAAGAAAACGTCTTGATGTACAGGCCTTCAGTGCTTTATAATGTTGTAGCTCTAAACCATGTGTTATCAAACCTAAACACCACAATGCTAACTGTAGGTTTTGCACGTGTTAGAGGGACAAACCTCAGAGGATAAAAACTCCTGTAGAGTTCTGTTATTCTTCTGGCTTGTTGCTAGAAATGGACAACAAGATCTATAGCTAAGGACTTCACAGACGTAGGTTATGAAGTAGTTAAAATGTAACTGGGCAAAGAGCACCTGCCCTTTAGGAAATGTGAAGCATGATTTCCAACTCAAATAGAGCTCATTTGCATTTATGTACAGTTTTATAACATCATTGTGTTTGTAGACATTTATACTTGCTATGGTTTCTTTCCATCAGAGACACTTGTACTTATTCACAGTGGAGATTGATTATATTTTTCTATTCTTTACAGATTTTTTAGTGATTTCTCTTATACTTCTGGAAACATGGTATACAAGATAATGTTCTGGAAGAAGAAAAAATTAATGATATGGAAAATCTTAAGTTAAGGGAAGAATGATGGCTGTATCCTCTTGGGAAATCCTTGTTAATTCTTAAAACCTCGGCTCCTAAGGGTGTGTTTCCTCTGGCTCATCTTGCTTAGGTCACTGATTTAAATTCGTTTAACTGCACAGTATTATGTTGACGTTCGTAATAAAGCTTAAAATTCATGGCCCTTGTTTAAGTGAACATATAGAACATATGTATCTGCATTGTGACATTTACCCACCATTAAAGTTCTGGAGGCAGAGCCATGATGCATAAATGCTATCACAGTGATAGTTCCGTGACTCTGACAGAAATGCTGAACCAATCATGACCACATACAGGGACCTTAAGCCAAAGCTTATTAGTTTAGGAACATGAGGTCATACACCATCCATCAGGCCCCAACAAGAAGTACTGGGCAGTTGTAGGTTGTTTTGATTAGGAAGCATTGGTTGATTCCATACCACTCCTTCTAGCTGACTATATAAAAAGGTTTCTATTTCAGGTCCTAAACAAACATCAGCTTATTTTGAGCTTCTGCAGAAGAGAAAACACAGGTGCCATCATGTGAAAGGTTCTGCTCCTCGCTTCGGTATTTGGTTTCACTCAGGCTAAGGTAAATTCGCTGGGTCTATATGTATGTGTAAACTTTCTCAATAGCCTATTGCTATGGATATGATATGTCATTCAGTCAATCCATGCAAGTCCATATTCATGAGATAACTTTTCTGACGTTCATTCAGCTAGGCACCCTTTTCCCACCATATTTTCCCTAGGAGGAAAAAAGTGAATCGAGAGAGAAAGGGGGTAGATTTGCATGGTATATGAAGATAGAAGATAAGCAGCCAAAGGTCCAAGATTCTGTGTTAGTCAAGTCATTACATTGCCCTCTTTTACGTTTCTTTTCTAGAAACTAATAAATGAAATATTACTGATGAAAACTTCTGGTCAGTTTAAGTTTCAAGGATTCAGAGGCAGAGATGAGAACACCAATACATACTCAAATGGCATGCATGTTCCTTGTTTGCCCTTTTTGTTGTCTTTTCAGCTTGAAGGACCTTGGTATACCATTGCCATCGCTGCTGATAATGTAGAGAAGATAGAGGAAGAAGGAGAGCTGAGACTCTATGATCGGGAAATTACTTGTGAAGAGGACTGTAAGAAACCGAAAGTCAAATTTTTCGTCAAGTAAGCACATTATCAGTAACGAACACTGAAGAAACTAATTACTTTTCATGGACATAGTTACCCGAAATTTAGAGGGGAATGCTCTGTTTCTGGTCATGAAAAAAAAAAAACCCGATGTTTGCAACGTGATTGTACTGGTCTGTGATGGGTCAGATCTGGACACCACACAGAGAGAGCTGAACACTGTCTCTCATTCCGTGCGGGTTTCTTTGTTGACCCTTTTGGTGGGACAGCTGTCGTTTCATTGTTTCCTCTCTGTTAGATAAAACCACTTTGGAGAGACGGATATGACTTTCTCATGTACTCTGGTGCCTCACATTTGACTATGTCCCCTGGAGGGGGAGACCTAGTGGCACTCAGAGGAAGGGCAGCAGGTCACCGAGAAGAGACTTGATACCCTATGAGCATATACAGGGGGAGGTAATCTCTCTCAGGAACAGTCATAGGGGATGGGAATAAGGGGAAAATGGGAGCGAGGGGAGAATGGGAGGATACAAGGGATGGGATAACCATTGAGATGTAACAAGAATAAATTAATAAAAAAAAAGGAAAAAAAGAAATAAATAACTTTAAAAAAATAAAAACACTTACAGAATTCATCTGTAATATGGAGAAAGTTGCTACCATTTGGATCAAAGTCATAGGTGTAGACTTATTCAATAATTAATGTCATATAAATATTCTAAAAACACATCAGATAAATATAGCTTCTACCCTCATTTTTCTGAAGATCTAGGTTCAAAGATGACCATGAGTCATACTCGTGTACATGACACCATAAGGGCTAAAAATGCTTATAACACCTTTCTCATATAGCCACAATTATAACATTTAAGGCCCAAGTAAAAGCATTTAAAACATATACATATAAACCTACAAATATATGTTGGGAGGGACTAGAGCACAAGAATTAGCACATTGAAAAACATACTTAATGAGTAGAGAATAATGGAAAATTTAGCAGCCAGAGCCTTCTAGCAATGGGGGCAAAATTGGCACAAATAAGGAAAAGTGACTGTATGATTACAAACAGGGTGATAGTTTCTAAACAAGATGAGTTGCCAAAAGGAGTTGAGAAGAGTTACTTAACACATGCCTCTGAACAATGATATCTTCTAAGGTAGTGGTACTTCCTCAAACACATTAGAACACTTGCAAACCTTTAGTGTTAATTCAAAGGTCACAAAGAACAAACTATTGTTTCTCTCTTTGATTTATAAGACAAAATGGACAGTGTACTGAGACCACAGTTGTGGGGGAGATGCAAGAAGATGGTGAGAGCTACCAAGCCCAGTGTAAGTACAGGATTTGGGAGCCCCATTGGTGAACAGAAGCATCGCTGGTGTTTGCTTTCATGCTGGTATGACATTCACCCGTAAGTACATGGATTAAGAACAATTTGGATGCATGTAATGTTATTACCTTGTCCAACCTAATGACATATTTTATCAAGTCTAAATATATTGGAGGCCACCAGCATTTACTATGTGAATAGTTTTAACAGCACGCCTTCAAAATAGTTTTCCCAAAGGAAAAAGTATTTTAGTTATAATTTTGCTGATTTTTCTTTCATACAATATCTAACTTTGGTTATCGAATCCTGATACTCCATGGCACACCTCCTTGGCTACAAACATTTTCGTGAACTCCATGCCTTGTCTCCATACACTTCCACAAGAAACATGACCTATTATTCTTCATTGATGGCACTTTAAAAATAACAGTTTCATTTCAAAGATTACTTTAATAACAGGAACACCATTCAACTAAGTTATTATACACAATTTGACTTTTGTGTTGATTTTAAATATTTAGAAAGGCAAGTCTCCTGGTGAGTAAATGGTATATCTCTCTATCCATAGATGTGAAATAGAGTCCTGAAATAGAAAAGAACTAGATTATAAAATGATTTTCTTTAAGCTTTATCTTATTTGCTCACTCGATAAGTGTCATTAAGGGGATAACACACACAGACACACACACACACACACACACACACATGTATGCAAGTGAGCAGACAGACATGCACATACACTCACACGAGGCAGCATTTGCACAAACACACAGGCAGGCCTATGCATATGAGAACACAAGTACAGTCTTCGCAGACACACACTAACAATTTCTGATAATGTCTATAATTTTCATATTTACAACATTTTCATCAATAACAGTAAAAGTGAAAACTTTTGTGCATATTATATTTTAATAGTCTCTTATTTTGTACATGTACACATTTCACCACGAAGTATCAGCATGAATTCAAAACACCCTTTAAAATTTTCACTAAATTGGTAAGTGGCCTTTGAGATCTGGTTGAAAGGGGAAAGAAGACCCAAGAAGTTGTGCCACAAGTCTTGACACAATTGGCACAGGAGACAACTTCCTGAACAGAACACCAACAGCCCAGGCCTTAATGTCAACAATTAATAAATGGGACCTCATGAGGCTGAGAAGCTTCTGTAAGGCTAGAGACACGGTCAAGAGAACAAAGCGACAGCCTACAGACTGGGAAAAGATCTTCACCAACCCTACATCTGACAAAGGTCTAATATCCAAAATATATAAAGAACTCAAGAAATTAAACACCACCAAACCAAATAACCCAATTGAGAAATGGGGCTTGGAACTAAACAGAGAATTCTCAACAGAAGAATATCAAATGGCTGAGAAACACTTAAAGAAATGCTCAACCTCCTTAGTCATCAGGGAAATGCAAATCAAAACGACTCTGAGATTCCATCTTACACCCATCAGAATGGCTAAGATCAAAAACTCAAGCGACACCACATGCTGGAGAGGATGTGGGGAGAGAGGAACACTCCTTCATTGCTGGTGGGAATGCAAACTAGTACAACCACTTTGGAAATCTATCTGGTGCTATCTCAGAAAACTGGGAATAGGGCTTCCTCAAGACCCAGCTATTCCACTCCTTGGAATATACCCAGAAGATGCACCAGCACACAGCAAGAAAATTTGCTCAACCATGTTCATAGCAGCCTTATTCATAATAGCCAGATCATGGAAACAGCCTAAATGTCCCTCAGTAGAAGAATGGTTAAAGAAACTGTGGTACATATACACTATGGAATACTACTCAGCTATTAAAAACAAGGAATTCCCGAAATTTGTGGACAAATGGATTGAGCTAGAGATGATCATAATGAGTGAGTTAACCCAGAAGCAGAAAGACTCAAATGGTATATACTCACTTATAGCTGCATACTAGCCCAATGGACATGTCCCATGAAAGCCTTCCCTTACCAGGAAACTGGGACCGAGGGGAGGACATCCTATTGGGACTCTAGATGAGAGAACAATGGGTGAATAGCAATGTAGAAGGATCCAGTGGGTTCTAGAAACCTACAAGTAGAACATTATAATAGGCAGATTTGGGTCATGGGGTCCCGCTCAAAATAAGGCCCTAGCCAAGGACAATACAGGCCGAAAAATTTAAACCCCTACCCTGATCTAGCCCATGGACAAGACAGTCTCCACACTTGAGTGGAGAGAGGGATTTGACTTTCTCAAGTACTCTGGTGCCTCACATCTGACTATGTCCCCTGGCGGGGGAGACCTAGTGGCACTCAGAGGAAGGACAGCAGGTCACTGAGAAGAGACTTGATACCCTATGAGCATATACAGAGGGAGGTAATCCCTCTGAGGAACAGTCATAGGGGAGGGGAATAAGGGGAAAATGGGAGGGAGGGGAGAATGGGAGGATACAAGGGATGGGATAACCATAGAAATGTAACAAGAATAAATTAATTAAAAAATAAATAAATTAAAAAAAAAAAAAAAAAAAACAAGTCTTGACACAATGACTTCAGAGAAAAGGGAAATATGCATGCTTAGGATTCACAATCAGCTTTCTAGCCATGGAAATATTTGTTCACCATATTGGAATGAAGTAGACAAGATGAATGTCGTGAGGAATAGCTATGCACACATGGGTCATATGTTAGAAAATCAGAGAAAATTGCTGGTGTTAGGGCCAGTGTTAATGTTTAGCAAATAGGTTGTATCAAACAAAATTGAAAATTGAGTGATGCTGGCTTTTAAAATATTTCTCATATCATTATAGATGCAGGAATTAATTGTTTTAAACCCATGAAGCAAACAGAAGAGCATGTAGTCTTTACCGTTAAGAATGTCGATAAGGATAAGAAGGAAACACAACTGATTTTTGTTCTTGGTAAGAATGGTTGTGGTCTCTGAAATAGTAGCAAAAGAGTGGCAATGCAAATTAGAGCTATGTCAGATTAAACCCAGAACACAGAGTTCTGGGATTTCCAAACTCTTGTGCACTGAATGATATCCTGGTTGTTGTGTGGAACAACTCCTCCATTATACATTAATTGGAGTTGCCTGGACTGTAAAGACTGAGGGCAATGGAGCAGGCTATTGAGAATTTATGTTCACGTTTCCTCACTGGAAAGATTAGAACCAATATGATTTTCCCAGAGTAAAGATCATTTTGAGTGTCATTTGATTAATTAAGTGAAGATTTAGAAAAGTAAAACTATCGAGTATAGAGGTGGGATAAATGTGAAGACTCTATAGAAAGGACGTTATGAGGCTGTTGTATTTTTGTAAATGGATAGGTTTATGATAAATGTGTTCTCTAGACAAGTACTTTTAAGTTTTTTTTTTTTATCATGAAACCCAGCAAAGTGATGTGATACCACAACACAGGCTGTATTAAATGTGTCTGTGGCATTTGGAATAACTCTTCGAGACAATATTGGCACAATGAGGATGAATAAATTTTGAGAAGTTGGGATTTTTCCGTTAATGAGACACAAAGGAAACAAAGTATATTATGCAAGGTTCTCATAAACATATACCTGACTTTGTCATTGACCTGATACAGGAAGAAAACAAGAAAAGTTAACTCCTGAAGACATGGAAAAACTTGTTGAATTTGCTGAGGAAAACGGCATTCCACCTGAAAACATTCGAGAAGTCGTGGAAACAGGTAACCTACATAAATGGTCGTTTTGCTGTATCATATCTCTCGATATATATATATAAATGTGTAAGGTCCCTTACTGTGATGAAATTTATTCATATATTATCTTTTAGTTCACACTGCCAGGATTAATCTTTCTGGAATTTTCCTTATATTCTTAAGATATCAGATCTTCCATTCCTTACCCCAATCACTTTTTTTTACAGATACATGTCCAAAGTAAAGACCTGTTGGTGAGTAGAAACAGAAGCTATACTTATCCAACTATATCATTTATTTGACTTGGCCTTAATTGTAGAAAAAGTTACAGATAATCATTTCAATAAAAAATAGTTTGTTCTCAAAATGAGGCAAAATCCAGACTGAATACTACTTGTATTTCAAAGCCCAAAATCCTATAGTGACAAGAATAAATTATAGTGACAAGAAGAATACTGCTAACGCATTTGATCTCACTCAGAATTGGTAGTAATTTTATAGTCATGATTTATCCATCAAGAATAGGTATCTTTCCATTTGACAATTTTTACTTTACATATGCTTTGTGTGATATTAGTTGTCACAGATAAGGTTTAAGTATGCTGAGTTCTTCACTGTGTTCTTTGGAAACTCTCAAACTTAATTATCCTGTAGGACCACATAATGCCATTACTTCCTGTAGAAATCCCTCCTGTAGAATCCAAAATACAAGACACGGGTGCTTTCCGGGAAAGGAACTGTTAGTGTACAATCACTTCTCTATAGTCTATATTGTTAGAATTTAATTTATTCTCCTGTGATCGCAAGAGTGAAATCTTTCTCTATCAGCTCAGCGATGTGTTAATATTTTTCCTTCGTGTTCTAAGAGATAAAAACATGAGAATTTCGCATCATGCCTTCTTGACCATGGAATCCATATCATCTATAATTCACCTTTTTTTTCCAAATAAATTTCCCCTTTGCCTTGAAGTCAGGGTACTGCATACAAAATTCCTGTGTTGCCTTTTGTCTCCTCCTCATGCTCTGTGAACTGTTCTTCTTTTTGAATGAATAAATTGATTCAGAAAGCAATGGTGACCCGTGAGAAGAGTATCACTTAAAAGGCACACAAATGCTCACTAATCTAACTTTAAAAATCACTGTGTTGTTAAGATATGATGTCTTATGGCTGAAGCTATTGGAATATTTGGACATCTCACAAATCAGTCACTGGAGAGTCATTAGCAAGAACAGCACAGAAATGACATTTATGGTTCACTTCATAGTAACATTGTGTTGTAAGTCATGACATGCGGTTTAGTGGTCCTAATACATGAAAATGTTTCACATAACAAACACTGTGGGTCGGCTTACACTTTCCCTATTACTTAAAAGAGAGGATGAAATCCCTTTTCTGAAGTCCATCTAAAAAGCCCATCTTTCCCCAAGTGACTTCAATAAGCAAATGAATCAGGTTCGGTCTAATACTGTACACAGCATTCAGCCTGTTTTGTAGAGTAGAGTAAGTTCACTGGAATGGTATTCGACAGATACCACCCCACCAAATATGCATATTTATTTTACATTTTTCTTTCTGTATGGCAATGATTCCTTAGAATGTAATTTGCTATTGAAATAGAAATGTAAGATGTGAAGACTTCTTTGTGGGCTTGCAGTAGGGAAAAGACAGGATGCTAGAGAGTGGTGTTACATCCTGTCTCCTAAAAGCTCACGATGAAACAGGAGAGGTTGGAATGGGACTGCAGTTGGGGTATAAAGTGAATAAATCAGTAAATTAATGAGGAAAAAAGAGAAAACTTCAGATACAACAGGAAAAAGTAGAGTTGGAGAGGTACAGTGAATGAACTATGGAAAAGTACTTTCCTAACATGAAACATGTAAAAAAATTAGCAGTAGTTTTGCTTCTCCCTGTGTTTAAAGTTATATTTCCCTTGCACGGTACTACCAAAATATTAATGTAGCCGAGGATTTGACTATGGTCAGCAATAAGCAGGAAAAGAAGCTCTGTGGATACAATGTATGCTTAAGTTAGACACTTTGGTGTCCATACTCTGGGTATATTTTACTCACTGACCTTGAAATTCATAGTTACTTTTTAGTTGAATGCTGCAATCAAGATCAAGATGCTCCCTCAGTGTCTGCTGCTGTTGTGAACACTGTTAATTGACCATGCTTAGAGAGAACCTAGGGAGCTCAGGTTCCCTAAGGGACACCTAGTGATGGGAGCATGTGTCTATCTCTGCCATGGACTCTGTGGCCTGTTCCTTTATCACTTCCCTCCAGCAGGGGGCCTTACCAAGCCACAGAGGAAGAAGGTGCATGCAGTCCAGTCCTGATAACACTTGATAGGTTGGGTTCAGTTAGTAGAGGTGGAAGTCTCTCCCTCTCTGAGGACTAGGAGACTGTCATAGAGGGGGAAGACAGAGGTAGAGTGTAGGGACCTAGAGGAGATGAGAGAGGGAGCTGCAATCAGGATACGAAGTGAATACATTTAAAAACATAAATTTGGATAAAAAAGAATCAAAAAATAAAATTAAAGTAAGAGGAAATACAAAAATTGAAGTCAACTGGATTTCTATTTTTTATTTTTTTAAATTTCATTTTATTAATTTATTCATATTACATCTCAATGTTTATCCCATCCCTTGTATCCTCCCATTCCTCCCTCCCTCCCATTTTCCCCCTACTCCCCTCCCCTATGACTGTGACTGAGGGGGACCTCCTCCCCTGTATATGCTCATAGGGTATCAAGTCTCTTCTTGGTAGCCTGCTGTCCTTCCTCTGAGTGACACTAGGTCTCCCCCACCAGGGGACATAGTCAGATGTGAGGCACCAGAGTATGTGTGAAAGTCAGACTCCACTCTCCACATAACTGTGGAGGATGTCCTGTCCATTGGCTAGATCTGGGTAGGGGTTTGAAGTTTACAGCCTGAATTGTCCTCGGCGGGTGTCATATTTTGAGTGGGACCCCTGGGCCCAAATCTGCCTATCATAATTTTCTTCTTGTAGGTTTCTAGGATCCTCTGGATCATTCAACTTTGCCATTCTCCCATGCTTCTCTCATCTAGAGCCCCAATAGGATATCTTCCCCTCTGTCCCAGTTTCCTGGTTAGTTAAGACTTTCATGGGACATGCTCCTTGGGCTAGTATGCAGATATAAGTGAGTATATACCATTTGACTCTTTCTGCTTCTGGGTTAATTCACTCATTATGATCATCTCTAGTTCAATTCATTTGTCCGCAAATTTAGGGAATTCATTGTTTTTAATAGCTGAGTAGTGTTCCGTAGTGTAAATGTACCACAGTTTCTTTATCCATTCTTCTACCGAGGGACACTTAGGCTGTTTCCAGGTGCTGGCTATTATGAATAAGGCTGCTATGAACATGGTTGAGCTAATTTTCTTGTTGTGTGCTGGTGCATCTTCTGGGTATAGTCCAAGGAGTGGAATAGCTGGGTCTTGCGGAAGCCCTAGTCCCAGTTTTCTGAGATAACACCAGATAGATTACCAAAGTGGTTGTACTAGTTTGCATTCCCACCCGCAATGAAGGAGTGTTCCTCTCTCTGCACATCCTCGCCAGCATGTGGTGTCGCTTCAATTTTTGATCTTAGCCATTCTGATGTGTGTAAGATGGAATCTCAGAGTTGTTTTGATTTGCATTTCCCTGATGACTAAGGAGGTTGAGCATTTCTTTAAGTGTTTCTCAGCCATTTGATATTCCTCTGTTGAGAATTCTCTGTTTAGTTCCGAGCCCCATTTCTCAATTGGGTTATTTGGTTTGGTGGTGTTTAGTTTCTTGAGTTCTTTACATAGTTTGGATATTAGACCTTTGTCAGATGTAGGGTTGGTGAAGATGTTTTCCCAGTCTGTAGGCTGTCGCTTTGTTCTCTTGACAGTGTCTCCTGCCTTACAGAAGCTTCTCAGCCTCATGAGGTCCCATTTATTAATTGTTGACCTTAAGGCCTGGGCTGTTGGTGTTCTGTTCAGGAAGTTGTCTCCTGTGCCAATGTGTTCCAGGCTCTTCTCCACTTCTTCTTCTATCTGACTTAGTGTCTCTGATTTTATGTTGAGGCCTTTGATTCACTTGGATTTAAGTTTTGTGCAAGGTGACAAATATGGCTCCAGTTTCTTTTTTCTTTTTTTTTTTTACACATAGACCTCCAGTTAGACCAGCACCATTTGTTGAAGGTGCTATCCTTTTTCTATTGAATGGATTTGGCTTCTTTGTCAAAATCAAGTGACCATATGTGTGTGGATTCATATCTGTTTCTTCGATACGATTCCACTGATCAACCAGCCTGTTGCTGTGCCAGTACCATGATGTTTTAATTGCTGTTGCTTTATAGTACAGCTTGAGATCAGGTATGGAGATTCCTCTGGAGCACCTTTTATTGTACAAGATTGTTTTAGCTATTCTGGGTTTTTTGTTTTTCCATATGAAGTTGAGAATTGAACTTTCAATGTCTTTAAAAAATTGTGTAGGTATTTTGATAGGGATTGCATTGAATCTGTAGATTGCTTTTGGTAAGATGGCCATTTTTACTATGTTAATTCTCCTGATCCATGAACAGCGAAGATCATTCCATCTTCTCATGTCATCTTCAATCTCTTTCTCCAGAGTTTTGAAATTTTTGTCAAACAAGTCCTTCACTTGCTTGGTTAGAGTAACTCCTAAATATTTTATATTGCTTGTGGCTAATGTGAAGGGTGTGGTTTTTCTAATTTCTTCCTCTGCAAGCTTGTCATTTGTGTATAGGAAGGCTACAGACTTTTTTGAGTTAATTTTGTATCCAGCCAATTTTCTAAAGTTGTTTATCAGCTGTAGTAGTTCTCTGGTGGAATTTTGAGGAACACTTATGTAGACTATCATATCGTCTGCAAATAGGGATAATTTGACTTCCTCCTTTCCCATTTGGATACGCTTGATCTCCTTTTGTTGTCTTACTGCTCTGGCTAGAACTTCGGGTACTATATTGAAGAGATATGGAGAGAGTGGGCAACTTTGCCTTGTTCCTGATTTTAGAGGAATTTCCTTGGGTATCTCACCGTTTAATTTATTTTTGGCTATTGGGTTGCTGTATATAGCCTTTATTACGTTGAGGAAAGTGCCTTGTATCCCCTATCTCTCCAAAACATTAAACATGAATGAGTATTGGATTTTATCAAATGCTTTCTCTGCATCTAAGGAGATGATCATGTGGTTTTTTATTTTCAGTTTGTTTATATGGTGGATTACATTGATGGATTTCTGTATATTAAACCATTCCTGCATGCCTGGAATGAAGCCTACTGGTCATGGTGAACGATATCTTTGATATGTTCTTGATTTGTTTTTTTTTTTTTTGCTCCACCATGATTTATTGTAAAATAACTCCTATCTTCTTTAGTAATATATGTCCAAGAACATAAATAATTAGATAACACATATTAAATAATAACACTAGTGAGGGATAACAACAAAAAGTCTTTTCATCTGTTTTTCACAAGACACAATCTGCAGGATCTATCAATAGGATCTTTCCTTGTCATTGCCAATTTGTGAAAAGAACTAGGTGGCAAAATGTCCTAAGCATCCTGGTGTCAGTCTGACCTGAGCAACATAAGTTGGAACTTGTGAGTATGTGCAGTGTAGACTACTTTACTTCTAAAAGTATAAATTTGCTGAAGTCTTACTTGGAGGTTATGGTATTTAAGGTTTACTTTGTTCCATTTTAATAAAACAGTATATAAACCATATAACAGGCAATCAAGCAGAGCATAGACCATGCCTTTATATCGTGTATTATGAGACACTCTATATTTCTGTGAGGGTATTAAAGGTTTCCTTTGGGCATTATCAATGCTCATCACTGTGGTCATAATACATTTCAGGAATTTAGGACTTCCCACGTTGTATTTAAGACTACCCACAGCAAATTGTCTCTTCTCTCTTGGACTGTTCTAAAAATTACAAACCAAACCAAAACAACCACAACAACAATTGTAACTCAAGTCTACTTGAAAAAAATAGGGTGTTTTTACTACTTGTGTAAGAGAACTTTGGAGTTTCAGACATTATTCAGTACACAAAGTGCTTGCCATGTGAATGTGAGGGCTGGAGTTTAGATGGCCAGTGCCCACATGAAAGCCAGCTGCTGGAATCCCCAAGGAAAGCTGTCAAGCTAGATGCATGGACTCAAGGAGCTCTGGGTTCAGGAAGAGATTCTGCTTATGTAAATAAAGTGGACAGATATTGAAGAGGACAGCAACATCGACTTCTGGACTTTTCACACACACCACACCAAAATTACATATGCCAAAAATGAGGCAAGTATAGGGAAGTATCAGAAAATATGTTGGCAGAGTCAGAGGAATTCCTAGCTTTTTGGATTTAGTTTTGTATATTGGAATCCTTTTATCTCTTCACTGACAATATGTACATATTTAGTGATTAAACTGTTTGGGGGGCCAAAAATTTTTCTCTTTGTATGAAGGAGCTATCTAGCACAAGTAGTAAAAAGATAAGCTAGATATGTAAATATTTGTGAGCATCTGTGACCATTCTTTTTGAGAAACATGTTGAAGGTAAACATCTGGATAAACGGAAGAAAGTATTTTTTTAATTTATTAATTTATTTATTAATTTATTCATATTACATCTCAATTGTTAGCCCATCACTTGTATCCTCCCTTTCATTCCTCCCTCCCCTTTCCCCCTCTACTCC
>CAJRSG010021546.1:0-24392 GCA_907169655.1 Acomys percivali | reverse complement strand
ATAGCTGGGTCTTGAGGAAGCCCTATTCCCATTTTTCTGAGAAAGCGCCAGATAGATTTCCAAAGTGGTTGTACTAGTTTGCATTCCCACCAGCAATGAAGGAGTGTTCCTCTTTCTCCACATCCTCGCCAGCATGTGGTGTCAGTTGAATTATTGATCTTAGCCATTCTGATGGGTGTAAGATGGAATCTCAGTGTCGTTTTGATTTGCATTTCTCTGATGACTAAGGAGGTCGAGCATTTCTTTAAGTGTTTCTCCACCATTTGATATTCCTCTATTGAGAATTCTCTGTTTAGTTCTGAGCCCCATTTCTCTATTGGGTTATTTGGTTTGGTAGTGTTTAATTTCTTGAGTTCTTTATATATTTTGGATATTAGACCTTTGTCAGATGAAGGGTTGGTGAAGATCTTTTCCCAGTCTGTAGGCTGTCGCTTTGTTCTCTTGACAGTGTCACCTGCCTTACAGAAGCTTCTCAGCCTCATGAGGTCCCATTTATTAATTGTTGACGCTAAGGCCTGGGCTGTTGGTGTTCTATTCAGGAAGTTGTCTCCTGTACCTATGTGTTCCAGACTCTTCCCCACTTTTTCCTCGAACTGAATTAATGTCTCTGGTTTTAGGTTGAGGTCTTTAATCCACTTGGACTTGATTTTTGTGCATGGTGACAAATAGGGGTCTAATTGCATTTTTCTACATGTAGACATCCAGTTAGACCAGCACCATTTGTTGAAGATGCTGTCGTTTTTCCATTGAATGGATTTGGCTTCTTTGTCAAAAATCAAGTGACCAAATGTGTGCGGATTCATCTCTGGGTCTTCAGTTCGATTCCATTGATCCACTAGCCTATTGCTGTGCCAGTACCATGCTGTTTTAATTACTGTTGCTCTATAGTACAGCTTGAGATCAGGTATGGAGATTCCTCCAGAGGATTTTTTATTGTATAGGATTGTTTTTGCTATTCTGGGCTTTTTGTTTCTCCATATGAAGTTGAGAATTGTTCTTTCAATATCTTCAAAATATTTTGTAGGTATTCTGATAGGGATTGTATTGAATCTGTAAATTGCTTTTGGTAAAATGGCCATTTTTACTATGTTAATTCTCCCGATCCACGAACAAGGTAGATCCCACCATCTTCTGATGTCATTTTCAATCTCTTTCTTCAGAGATTTAAAGTTTTTTTCAAATAAGTCCTTCACTTGCTTGGTTAGGGTTATTCCTAGGTATTTTATATTGCTTTTGGCTATCGTGAAGGGAGTAGTTTTCCTAATTTCTTCCTCTGCCTGTTTGTCATTTGTATATAGGAAAGCTACTGACTTTTTTGAGTTTATTTTGTATCCTGCCAATTTGCTGAAGGTGTTTATCAGCTGTAGGAGTTCTCTGGTAGAATTTTGGGGGTCACTTATATAAACTATCATATCATCTGCAAATAGGGATAATTTGACCTCTTCCTTTCCCATTTGGATACCCTTGATCTCCTTTTGATGTCTTATTGCTCTGGCTAGAACTTCAAGAACTATATTGAAGAGGTATGGGGAAAGTGGGCAGCCTTGTCTGGTCCCCGATTTTAGAGGGATTTCCTTGAGTATCTCTCCATTTAATTTAATGTTGGCTATTGGTTTGCTGTATATAGCCTTTATGATGTTTAGAAAGGTGCCTTGTATTCCTGATCTTTCCAGAACTTTAAACATAAATGGGTGTTGGATTTTGTCAAATGCTTTTTCTGCATCTAAAGAGATGATCATGTGGTTTTTCTCTTTCAGTTTGTTTATATGGTGGATTACATTGATGGATTTTCGTATGTTAAACCATCCCTGCATGCCTGGAATGAATCCTACCTGGTCATGGTGAATGATGTCTTTGATAATCTGTTGTATTCGCTTTGCGAGTATTTTGTTAAGTATTTTTGCATCAATGTTCATAAGAGAAATTGGTCTGAAATTCTCTTTTTTTGTTGCGTCTTTGTGTGGTTTGGGTATCAATGTGACTGTGGCCTCATAGAATGAATTTGGTAATATTCCATCCATTTCTATCTTTCGGAATAGCTTGAATAGTATTGGTATTAGCTCCTCTTTGAAGGACTGGTAGAATTCTGCGCTGAATCCATCTGGCCCTGGGCTTTTTTTGGTTGGGAGACTATCAATGATTGCTTCTATTTCTATAGGCGAAATAGGGCTATGTTCTTGATTTGTTTTGCAAGTATTTTATTGAGTATTTTTGCATCAATGTTCATAAGAGAAATTGGTCTGAAATTCTCTTTCTTTGTTGGGTCTTTGTGAAGTTTAAGTATCAATGTGACTATAGCCTCATGGAATGAATTTGGTAATGTTCCATCCATTTCTATCTTTTGGAGTAGCTTGACGAGTATTGGTATTAGTGCCCCCTTGAAGGTCTGGTAGAATTCTGCAATGAAACCATCTGGCCCGGGGCTTTTTTTGGTTGGGAGACTATCAATGATTGCTTCTATTTCTGGGGGGGCGGAAATGAGACTATTCAGCTTGTTTATCTGTTCTTCACTCAATTTTGGCCAGTGAAATTGATTAAGAAAATTGTCCATTTCCCTTAGATTTTCAAATTTTGTGGCCTTCCAAGTAGGATCTTATGATTCTTTGTATTTCTTCAGTGTCTGTTGTTATGTCTCCCTTTTCATTTCTGATTTTGTTGATTGGGATACTGTCTCTCTGCCTTTAAGTTAGTTTGGCTAATGGTTTGTCTATCTTGTTGATTTTCTCAAAGAACCAGCCCTTGGTTTTGTTGATTCTTTGGACTGTTTTCTTAGTTTTTTATTTGTTAATTTCAGCCCTGAGTTTGATTATTTTCAGACGTCTACTCCTCTTGGGTGTTTCTGCTTCTTTTTTTCCTAGGGCTTCCAGTTGTGTCGTTAAGATGCTTATGTACAATGTTTCCAATTTCTTTTTAGAGGCACTTGGTGCTATGAATTTTCCTCTTAGCACTGCACTCAATGTATCCCACAAAATTGGGAATGTTATTCCTTCATTTTCATTGAATTTCAGGAAGTCCTTGATTTCTTTCTTTATTTCTTCCCTGACCCAGGTGTCATTCAGCAGAGAGTGTGTAGTTTCCATGTACATGTAGGCTTCTTGTTATTTCTGTTGTTGTTTAATTGCAGCCTAAGACCATGGTGATCTGATAGGATACAAGGTATTATTTCAATCCTCTTGTATCTGTGGAGACTTGCTTTGTGACCTACAATGTGATCAATTTTGGAGAAGGTTCCATGGGGTGCAGGGAAGAAGGTATATTCCTTCTTGTTTGGGTGAGAGGTTCTATAGATATCTGTTAGATCCATTTGATTCATGGCATTGGTTAATGATGACATTTCTCGGCTTAGTTTCTGTTTCAATGACCTATCCTTCCGTGAGAGTGGGGTGTTGAAGTCTCCCACTATTATTGTGTGGGGATCAATGTGTGGTTTAAGCTTCATTAGCAGATCTTTTACAACTATGGGTGCCCTCGTATTGGGAGCATAGATGTTCAGAATGGTGATGTCATCTTGGTTGACTTTACCTTTGATGAGTATGAAGTGTCCTTCCTCATCCCTTTTGATTAATTTTGGTTGAAAGTCTGTTTTGTTTGATATTAAAACGGCTATGCCTACTTGCTTTTTGTGACCATTTGCTTGGAATGTTTTTCCAACCTTTTACCCCGAGGTAATGCCTATCATTATGGGTGAGATGTGTTTCTTGAATGCAGAAGAATGTTGGATCTTGCTTATGCATCCATTTAGTTAGTCTGTATCTTTTTATTGGAGAATTGAGACCACGGATGTTGAGAGATATTAATGACCAGTGACTGTTAAGAGTCTTAATTTTGATGTTGGTTCCAGTCGAGTGTTTGTGTAGTTGTGTTTTTGTCATGGTATAGTTATGTATTTCCTGAGTAGTTTCGGTTGTAGCTTGTCCCTTTGGGATGGAGTTTTCCTTCTTGTACCTTCTGTAAAGCTGGATTTGTGGATAGGTACTGTTTGAATTTGTTTTTGTCATGGAATATTTTGTTTTCTCCATCAATTGTTATTGATAGATTTTGCTGAGTAAAGTAGTCTGGCCTGGCATCTGTGGTCTCTTGGGGTTTGCAGGATCTCTGTCCCGGCCCTTCTGGCTTTTATGGTCTCTGCTGAGAAGTCGGGTATAATTCTGATAGGTTTGCCATTAAATGTTATTTGGCCCTTTTCCCTTGCAGCTTTTAATATTTTTCTTTGTTCTGTATGTTTTGCGTTTTGATTATTATGTGACGGGCAGTTTTTCTTTTCTGGTCAATTCTATTTTGTGTTCTGTAGGCCTCTTGTATGTTTATAGGCATCCCTTTCTTTAGACTGGGGAAATTTTCTTCTATGATTTTGTTGAGGATAGTTTCTGGGCCTTGGAGTCTGATACCTTCTCTTTCTTAAATGCCTATTATCCTCAGATTTCTTCTTTTCAAGGTGTCCTTGATTTCTTGGATGTTTTGTGTCAGGATTTTTCCAGATTAACATTTTCTTTAATGGTTGCTTCAAGACCTGTGATTGTATCTTCTAGGCCTGAGATTCCTTCCTCCATCTCTAGGATTCCGTTAGAAAAGCTCGCCTCTGTGTTGCTCGCCTTCTTCTCTGAGGTCGCATGTTTTCGTTTCTTCTGTCTGTTTGTTTATCATTGAATCCATTTTCGTCTTCAGATCTTGAACTGATTTTTTGATTTCTTTCATCTGATTGATTGTATATTTCTGAGTTTCTTCCATTGCCTGTTTATAGGTCTCCAGAGCTTGAACCGTTTTATTGATTTCTTTCCTTTGGTTGTTTGTATTTTCCTGAAAATTTTCCAATTCCACTCTATGGGCTTCTTTTGTGTCTCTCACCTGTTTGGCTGCATCTTCCTGCATTTGATTACATATTTTATTTGTTTCCTCCATTATCATCCTCATTACTAAGGATTTGAGGTCATTTTCTTGTATTTCCATTGTGTTTGAGTTCTCTGGATTGTTTTCTTTGGGATAGCTGGGATATGGAGATGCCATATTGTTTTGATTTTTTTTTTTTCGTATGCTTTTACGCTGTCCTTTAGACATCTTGCCATCTCGGTTTTTGTCGGTTAGCTTCCAGAGTTGGGTGGAGGGAGTCTGATCATAGATTCACCTGTTTTCTCACTATTTCCCTAGGCCAGAAGCTCTGATGCTTCACTGGTGTGGATGGCAGCAGGATAGCCCTGTCGTTTTGGACTCTCACAGCCAGTGATCCTCAGCTCCCCTGTACTGTGGGTCCTGCAATCGTTATGGGTCTCTGAATGTGCGTTGGGTCAGGCCAAAGTGTCCACAGCTTTCTGGGTCCCCTGCCAAGAACAGCCAGGGACCCTGGGCATGAACCACATGCCAAGCTCTGCTAGATTCTCAGGGCCTGAACTGTCTGCTGAGCTCAGCTTGGCCCAAAATGCATGCAGAGTCCAGCCAGAGTTTCAGGGCTGGGACTGCGTGCCAAGCTCAGCTAGGTTCTTTGGGCCCAAAGTGTGTGCCATGGTCAGTTATAGTCTCAGGGCCCGAACCGTCCACCAAGCTCAGCCAGGAATTCCTGACCCAAACTGCACACAGGGTCCAACCAGAGTCTCAGGGCCGGGACTGCGCAAAAAGCTGAGCTAGAATCTCTGGCTCCAACTGCCCACCAGGTGCAGTTAGGGACTCTGGCCCCAAACTGCATGCTGATCTCTGCCAGAGTCTCAGGGGCGGAATTACACACCGAGCTCAGCCAGGGACTCTGGACCCACACTGCGCACTGAATTTAGCCAGAGACTCTGGGCCTAAACTGCATGGAGAGTTCAGCCAGAGTCTCAGGGCTGTGATGTGCACAAAGCTCAGCTAGAGTCTCTGGGCCCAAACTGCCCAGCAAGTCCAGCTAGGGACTCTGGGCCAAATCTGTGCGCTGAGCTCAGCCTGCATCACAGCAGCAGAACTGCACACTGAGCTGAGCTAGTGTCTCCACAGCAGAACTGCACGCTGAGCTGAGCTAGCGTCTTGGGTGGAACTGCGCGCTGAGCAGAGCCAGCGTCTCTGTGGCAGAACTGAGCACTGGGCTGAGCTAGTGTCTCCGTGGCAGATCTGCGGGCTGAGCTGAGCTTGGGACTCAGGGGCTGAACTGCCCGCCGAGTACAGTTTGGGTCTCGGCACCACGTGGCCCAACTTCTGCCCAGAGTCCACTCTCCCACAGCAACTCCCACCTGCCACCACACCAATCGCCTCCGCCAGAGAGCTTTGAGCTGCAAACCTCAGCTGCTGCCACCGCGGCCGCCACCACCACTGCTGCTGCTGCTGCTGTCGCTGCCGCTCTGGTCCAAGAAAATCCACACTCCTCTCGTGTGCAGGGGTACGCAGGTCCTCTGCATCCTGGTCCCTTCGAACCGTGGAACACTCCTGCTGCAGTGGTGTGGGGACCTCGGTGTTCCTGGTACAGAATTCTGTGCAATTCCCTGAATTGTTTACTGAAGCTTCTAAACACAGCCCACACTGCTCGTCGCCATCTTGGATCCGGATTTCTATTTTTTAAATTAACAGAGGTGGAATTTTGGAACCTCTGGTGACTTGTTGTCATTGTATTGTGAAACTCAGACACAAAAGAATTGATGCATGAAGGACTTGGTTTAATTTGGGAGGGACGACCTAATCTAATTTTTTATTCTTATTTTTATTATTTGTCTCTTTTACATGTACATTTATATCACATATACAATTAAGTACCTATAGCAAGAAGAATGAGGAAACATTCAGCAATTATATAAATGTTTCATTCATAGTGCTTTGTCTATTTTTATTTGGAATACTTGAAGAAAACATCTTTGCTGTCTTGGTGCATCTAAAATTCTGAATGTAAATGAATATCTATCAGATGTCACGTATATCAACTTAAAACATCTATCTATATCTACAACCATGAATACAAAAACAACTACGCTTAATTGTGCAATTTAACTATCTGGTCTTCAGAGACTTGAGAAGGAATAAAATTGATTGAATCAGTATAGATGGAGTGCAGTTTATCAGCTTCCCAAATGAGAAGATAACAGAGGTGATTTGCTGCCTGAGCAGTCAGCCAAGATTCTCTATAATGTTGGAGCATGATTTCCAGCCTTCTGGGTCAATATATCTGATAGACATATTTGTGAGGCAGGAACTATTGAGGACTTGCTTTCCCTGTCTTGGCAGATTTTGTCAGTCGACCCTGCCTGCATTGGATGTCTCTCTGGCTGCCAGCTGCTTACTGGTCTATCTCTCAAATATATATCATAAATATTCCTCAAAAATTTTCCATGTGAACAGTAATAAATACATTTGATTCAGTTTTGTTTATGTAGTAAGGTTTATATTTTAAAAGGTAATATATATCTTATTTTTGTATTATATATACCATTTTAAAATATTGAGAATTTAAATATTATAGGAAGTGAAATGACATACAACACATTGTGTTATAGTTTAGTATTTTTAAATATGTTATTTGTATTAAGCATAAGAAAATTCCTATGGATGCTTAACTTCTACAGTCTTAAAATCTGGCAAGTGGCAGCTGGGGATTTATGATTTTAAGGTCACACATGTAGGAGAATCTGAGGTCTTTTTGTTCAAAGTTAAGCGCTAGGGAACCTGAAATATCAACCACACAGGATTGTTCTTTAAACAGATGGAAGGCATAACCTGATATCAGGCTTGAAAATCTTTAGCTGCGTGACTTTTTCTCTGTCACTGTGGCAGAGACCAAAACAGAGCCTTCCGTGACCTTTATTGTGAGCTTGTTTTCCTCATTCAATGCATGAAACCTATCTTTAAGGAAGGTGTCACAAGTAACCAACTTGGTGTATTCACATTTGATCTTCTAATTAGATGACTTTGTAGTTTATTGTGCTCATGACATTGAGTTAATTAAGATCAGGAAGGCTTTCACTTAATTGTGTGATGCTGAAATACGCCTTCAATAAATTACTGGGAACCAGACTCCTAATGTTTGAAATAGCGCTATTTGATCAAATTGAAGGCAACTACCTTCTCACCTCTGATAGGTTTTATTACTTTGCCAGCTGTGGTGATTACAGAGACCCCCCCCCTCCCACAAATCTGTGCTATATGTACAGTTCCTGCTGTAACATCTATATAATTTTACATTCGCGGGAGATAATTAATTCAATAAAATACTTTCAGGGTAAGTATGACAGCCTGATTTCTCCCATATAATATGATGGATGTAGGATATATACTTGTCAGTTCTTGGGTATGAAATTGAAACAGAAGGACCCCTGGGCCTTGATAACATGTTAAACGAGGATAATTCAGAAACCTCTGTATATTACGAGAACATGTGAGAAGCAACAGCTAGTTGACTGCTGGGAATGAACACTGAAGGATGAACATTGCCCTCTAAATGCCTTCCACTTAGGCACAATAGTGTGGATAGTTTAAAAAATATATATGTAGGGCTTGGAAATAAAACAGACAATACATTCAGTTCATTTTTCTTGTCTACAATTCAACGTCATTGAAAAACCACAATTTCCCATGTTTGGTCTTACCTTGCTGAGAGGATCAAATTCATGATTTTTTTTTTTTACTGAAACACTTTGGAAATAATGAACAAAATGAAAGTACTGCCTAATTACTATGCTATTTCAGCCTTTCCAGGTAGTGTTGTTTAAGAAATTACCATTTAAAATAAAGTGAAAATTTTACCAGTGTAGGAAAAGTGCAATAGTAGGTTTTTCCTCAATGTCAATGTCTTTGAAGACACCCTTCAAGCCATGAGTTTGATCGCTGTCTTGCTATGTTTATGCCAGCAGGAATGATTTCCTGTCTACAATAAGGACATAGAAATTGAATAGAGAGTTATTGGGTGCCACCACCACAAGTGCCACTATTGCAGCCCTTCCCTAGCAATAATGTGTACAACTAAATCACAGTGCCTGCACCAATGGCTCAGTGTTGGAAGGACCTAGATCTTTGAGGTTTCTATCCTCCCTGTCCATATAGCCCTTCTGAGCTCAGCAGCAGAACGTGTAGGACTCTCTCTCCCAGGCAGGGGCTCTGGCTCTCTGTCTGATACCATAAAAATATATCCACTATTTTTTCTTAGAATTTACCTTGTATTCTGATTTTATTTGATTTTTTTCAGTTTGCATATTTGTCATAATTTTTTTACATATACATTATATTTTTACACATATATACAATAGATTCCCTATAACAAGAAGAACATGACACACTGACACACTCAGGAATTATACAAATGTTACATTCTTAGTGTTTGGCTATTTGTATTTGACATCCTTGAAGAAAATGTCTTTCCTATCTTGGTACGTCTAAATTTCTGAATATAAATCAATCTCCATCCCATCTTGTCATTATCAACTTGAAACATCTATCTAGACCTAAAAATAGCTTAACCTCTAAACACTTAAGCTTCATTGTAAAACTAAGCTACCTGTCCTTCAACTCCATCAGAGACTTGAGAAGGAATAAACTTGATTACCTGAGTGTGCCGGGAGTGCAGGTTAGTAGCTTTCCAAATGGGAAGATGACAGAGACAGTTTGCTACCAGAATAGCCACCCAAAACTCTCTATAATGTTGGAGCATCTTCTTCGGCCTTCTGGCCCAATATATCTGACAGACATATTTGTGAGTCAGGCACTATTGAGGACTTGCTTACCCTGTCTTGGCAGAGTTTGGCTGTCGACTCTGCCTGGATCCAGGTTTGTCCTTTTCTTAAGGCAGAATTCTGTTTGTGGAACAAAGGAGGACACTTTCCCCAGGGGCTTCTTTGCCACATTTGGAGCTTTCTCCATAAGGAGGTTCTTTGATGCTCATCATCTTCGAAGTAGGCTGGGTTTTGCTAGGAGTTAACCTGTCTCAGTGTCATTGAATCTTTCAAATAATATAAAATTTAAATGCTGAAATCTGCATGTCTCTGGTGTTTTTGAAGACCTTACCTAACTATCCTACCTTAACTTTCTATAGACTCATGTCTATCTGCTGCACCTAAGATGTATATTCTTGTGATAAAAGTAGACTAGAAATTGACATGACCATGATTTGATCAAGGAACAATTAACTTGTGTAACTTATTTATCCTAAACTGCTTGCAATAGCACCTTCAAAGCATGGGAAGTAATCCTTCATTATAATTGAGTTATATGGGTACAATACCTTATATTAGAGTAGAAATATGTACATACATACATATACACACATACATACATACATACACACATACATATATATATAACGTATGTGAAGAATAATGTTACATTTGAATTCTATACCACTGTATCTAGAAATAACCTTATTTTGCATCTATATACAAAATTCTATACCAAGGAATTAAAAATAACCTTGTGAGTGACAATTGAGCCATTAAGTAGATTCACTAATCTATGTTTTGTTCTATGTTCCCTATATATTTCTATGCTCCCCTTCTTTCTCTCAACTCCTTTCTCCAAGCCTAAGAATGTAAGATAAAGGAAAAGAGAGACATCACTGGTCTAACCTTGTTTTCTCTCTAAATAAGACCTATAACTTGTAACCAACTCCCATTGACAATAACCCTCTATAGCCAAAGAATGCGTCCAAAAACCCGACTCCCCCTAACTAAAATGGGGTGTTATTTTCCTAAGATTTCTTCTGGCTGAATTGGGATGATTATTACCATTTTAGGGGCCCAAATGATATTGAGGAAAAGGTTAAGCGAGGAATGGCATTTGTGGTCCAGTTTCTAAATGTTGAGAAATTCCAGGCTTAACTAGAGTCCTGTGTGGGACAGTCTGATATGCTGGATCCATTCAGATTGGAAGCTTTTTTTGAAAGTATCCTGGGAGCTGTCTTGTTCTGATGATTAACAGCAACTGAAGCACTGGGTGCTGGAACATGAAGGATACAGGGTGTCAGTGTCCAGCATGCTCAGAGCAATACATCTTGTCAGGTCTGATCCAATGTCAGTGTCCGGTTGCTTTGTTCTGAAAGCATATAATTACTCACAAGCATTATACAGTCCTAAAATTATAAGTGTAGAAGGCGTGCGTGATGCACCGAACATTTAAGGCTGGTTTTCTGCTCTTTGTATGAGCAGGAAAAAAAACCTGACATCTGTAAATCTTCACTCATGCCATATGAAGAATGGAATATAATAGTAATTCATAGGGGTTCTGTAGCCAACAAGATGCATTGTCTATGCCTAGGCATTCATGTCTCACCCAGTCTCAGAACTCTTCTCATATAGTGGAATTACCAATATAAATTACCTGCTTGTTCTGCAGTTTAAATTCTTCACATCCTGATTGTATCCTCCTCCCTCATTCTCTCCCGATCCCCCTCCCTCCGTTATACCCAAGCCCTCCCTACTTTAGTCCTCAGAAAGGGGAGCCCTCCTCTTGTAACATCTGACCACAGCCTATCATGTCTCATTTGTACTACCTGTATCCTCTTCCTCTGTAGCCCGGCAAGACCATCCTGCCAGGGGGAAGTGATCTAAGTTTGGTGGCCAGAGTGCATGTCCAAAGTAGTCTCTACTCCCCACATTTGGGATCCACACGGAGACTATGCTGCTCCATCTGAGCAGACAGTTTAGGTCCACATCCTACCTTGGTTGTGGTTGTGGTCCTTGGTTGATGTTTCAGTCTCAGTGTTGTAGTGCAGTTATGCTGTATTATATGGCTAATATCTGCTTATGAGTGAGTATATGCCATGCCTGTCTTTCTGGGTCTGGGTTACCTCACTCAGGACGATCCTTTCCAATTCCATCCATTTGCCTGCAAATTTCAAGATTTCTTTATTTTTAATAGCTCAATAGTATCCCATTGTGTAAATGTGCCACAGTTTCTTTATCCATTCTTCAGTTGAGGGCCATCTGGGCTGTTTCCAGATTTTGGCTCTTACGAATAAAGCTACTATGAATCTAGTTGAGCAAATGTCCTTGTTGTATGGTGGAGCAATTTTGAGTATATTCTGAGGAGTAGTATGGCTGGGCCCTGAGGTAGAGTTATTCCCAATTTCCTGAGAAAGCACCAGATTGATTTCCAAAGCGGTTGTACAAGTTTGCACTCCCACCAGCAATGGAGAAGTGTTCCCCTTTCTTTACAACCTTGCCAGCATGTGCTGTCACCTGAGTTTCTGATCTTACCCTTTCAGATAGCTATAAGATGGAATCTCAGAGCCATTTTGATTGGCATTTCCCTGATAACTAGGGATATTGAGCATTTCTTTAAGTGTTTCTCAGCCATTTGATATTCCTCTGTTGAGAGTTCTCGGTTTAGTTCTGTACCCCATTTTTTAATTGGATTACTTGGGTTGGTGGTGTTTAACTTCTTGAGCTCTTTATATATTTTGGAGACTATCCCTTTGGCACATGTAGGGTTGGTGAAGATATTTCCCCAGTCTGTAGCCTGTTGTTTCATTCTGTCGACAGTGTCCTTCATCTTACATAAGCTTCTCGGTTTCATAGGGTCCCCTCAATTGATGGTTCATCTTAGGGCCTGAACTGTTGGTGTTCTGGTCAGGAAGTTTTCTCCTGTGCCAATGAGTTCAAGGACCTTCCCCACTTTTTCTTATATGAGATTTAGTGTGTCTGGTTTTATGTTGAGGTCTTTAATCCATTTGGACTTCAGTTTTGTACAGGGTGATAGATATGGATCTATTTTCTTTTTTCTACATGTAGCCATCCAGTTAGAATAGCAGCATTTGTTGAAGATGTCATCTTTTTTCCATTGTATGGATTTGGGGTGTTTGCCAAAAATCAAGTGTCCATAAGGATGTGGGTTTATTTCTGGGTCTTTGATTCAATTCCATTCATCAACCAGCCTATTTCTATGCCAGTACCATGCTGTTTTTAGTACTGTTGCTCTATAGTACAGCTTGAGATCCGAGAAGGGGATTCCTCCAGAAGATCTTTTATTATACAGCATCATTTTAGCTATTCTGGTTTTTTTTTTTAATATGAAGTTCAGAATTGATCTTTCAAGGTCGGTAAAGAATTGTGTCCATGTTTTGATAGGAATCGCATTGAATCTGTAGATTGCTTTAGGAAAGATGGCCATTTTTCCATGTTGATTCTCCAGATCCACACACAGGGGAGATCTTTCCATCTTCAGAAACCTTCTTCAAGTTCTTTCTTCAGAAATTTGAATTTTTCATACAAATCTTTCACTATCTTGGTTAGAGTTACACCAAGATACTTTATATTATTTTTGGCTATTGTGAAGGGTGTAGTTTCCCTAACTACTTTCTCAGCCTGTGTGTTACCTGTATACAGGAGGACTACTTAATTTTTTGAGTTGATTTTGTATCCAGCCGCTTTGCTGACGGTGTTTATCAGCTTCAGGAGTTCCTTGATAGAATTTTTGGGGTCACTTATGAATACTATCATATCATCTGCAATAGTGAGAGTTTGACTTCTTTTCCAGTTTGTATCCCCTTGATCTCCTTTAGTTGTCTTATTGCTCTAGATAGGACTTTGAGTAATATTTTGAAGAGATACAGAGAGTAGACAGCCTTGTCTTGTCCCTGATTTCAGTGGAATTGATTTAAGTTTCTCTCCATTTAGTTTGATGTTGGCTATAGGCTTGCCGTATATTGCCTTTATTATATTTAGGTATGTGCCTAATTTGCTAATGTGGGCTCTCCAGTTTTTTAAATAAAGGCACTCAGTGCTATGAACTTTCCTCTTAGCATGCTTTCATTGTGTCCCATAGGTTTGGGTATGTCGTGTCTTCAGTTTCATTGAATTCTAGGAAGGTTTTAATTTCTCTTTTTATTTTGACCCTTAACCAGATTTCATTGAGCAGGCAGTTGTTTAGTTTCCATGAGTTTGTAGGCTTTTGGTTGTTTATTTTGTTGTTGAGTTCCATCTTTAATCCATGGTAGTCTGAAAGGATGCAAGGGATTATTTAGATATTTTTTTGTATCTGTTGAGGTTTGCTTTGTGGCCAAGTATGTGTTCAATTTTGTAGAAGGTTCCATGAGGTGCTGAAAAGAAGGTGTATTCTTTTTGCGTTTAGGAGAAATGTTCTGTAGACGTTAGTTAGGTCCATTTGTTTCAAGATGTCTATTAGTTTCCTTGTTTCTCCTTTTAGTTTCTGACTTGATAATCTGTCTCTTGGGGAGAGAGGGGCATTGAAGTCTCCCACTATTAATGTGTCGGGTTCGATGTATGGCTTAAGTTTTAGCAATGTTTCTTTTACAAATGTGAGGGCTCCTGCATTTGGGGCATAGATGTTCATAGTTGAGACATCATCTTGGCGTATTTTTCCTTAGATGAGAATGGAGTGACATTCTGGATCTCTTTTGATTAGTTTTGGTTGAAAGTCTATTTTATCAGATACTAGAATGGCTACTCCAGCTTGCTTTTTGGGTCCATTTGCTTGGGATGCATTTTCCAACCCTTTACTCTGAGGTAGTGTTTATCTTTATTGCCGGGGTGTGTTTCTTGTTTGCAGCACAATGATGGATCTTGTTTTGCATCCATTCTGTCAGCCTGTGTCTTTACACTGGGGAGTTAAGGCCATTGATGTTAATAGATATAAATGACCAGTGGATGTCAGTTCCTTTTGTTTTGATATTGGTGGTAGTAGAGTGTGTGTTTCTGTGTGTTGGCCTTGTGGATGTGGAGTTATTTCTTTCCTGTGTCTTCCTGGGTGTACTTAGCCTTCTTGGGCTGGAGTTTTAGTTCTAGTACCTTCTGTAGGGCTGGATTTGTGGTTAGTTAGTGATTAAATTTGGTTTTGTCATAGAGTATCTTGTTTTGTCCATCTATGGTGATGGAAATTTTTGCTGGGTATAATAGTCTGGGTTGGCATCTGTGGCCTGTAATGTTTGCATGATTTCTGTCCAGGCCCTTCTAACTTTCATAGTCTCTGTTGAGAATTCAGGTGTAATCCTCATCAGTTTGCCTTTATATATGACTTGACCTTTTTCTCTTGCAGTTTTTAATATTCTTTCCTTGTTCTGTACATTGAATGTTTTGATTATGATGTGGTGAGGAGTGGTTTTCCTTTCTGGTCAAATCTATTTGGAGTTCTGTAGGCTTATTGTATGTTTATTGGCGTTTATTTCTTTAAGTTGGAGAGGTTTTCTTCTACACTCTTGTTGAAAATATTTTCTAGGCCTTGGAGCTTGGAGTCTTCTCCTGTTCTGTTCCTATAATTATTAGATTTGGTCTTTTTATAGTGTCCCAGACATCTTGGGTGGGTTTTTTTGGTTTTTTGTTTTTTTGTTTGTTTGTTTGTTTTTGTTTGTTTGTTTGTTTTGTTTTGGTCAGGAACGTTTTATTTTTAACGTTTACTTTGGCTGATGTATCTATAACTTAGATTGCCTCTGCCACACTTGAGATTCTCTCTTCCACCTCTTGTATTCGGTTTACATGGCTTGTGCCCATAGTTCCTGTTCCCTGCCCTATGTTTTCCAACACTAAGATTGCCTCAGCTTGTGTATTCTTTGTTGCTTCTAATTCCCTCTTTACATATTGAATAGTCTTATTCATTTCTTTCTCCCGTTTGATTGAATTTTCCTGTAATTCTTTGTTCCTTTAATTCTTTATTCAATTCCTTCATCTGTTTGGATACATTTTCTTGTAATTCTTCATAGGATTTATTTAATTCCTTCATCTCTTTGGTTGTATTTTCCTGTAGTTTTTATAGGATTTATTCAATTCCTTTATCTGTTTGAATGCATTTTCCTGTGTTCCTTTGAGTGCTTTATTTTCCTTCTTCAAAGCTTCTATTATTTTCCTGACCCAAGATTTAAAGTCTTCTCCTTGCACTTCGTGGGTGTTCTCAGCTCCTGGGCTTGCTGTGCGAGGATCACTGGTTTCTGGTGTTGTTCTATGGCTCTCAGTTTTGTTGCTAGTCTTCCTGGGCTGTCCTCTAGGCATCTGGTTGTCTCTGGTGTTAGCAGGCCTAGAGGTTCCTCCAATAAGGCCACTATCTGTGTCCCATGTTGGCCAGGCAGGTTGGGAGCAAGTAAAAAGAACTCACAGCCAAAGGTTGTTTGGTAGGGACAGTGGGTGTTAGAGCCTGCACCCACCTCAGCTCAGCTGGGTTCCCTGACTATATCCCAGTTGGGTAGAGCAGGAGAGGAGTGGGCTGATAATTTTCTAAGCCCAAACTTTCTCAGCTACCCCACAGTCCATTTTGAGATAGCTGTGCTCTGTCTATCTTCTGTGTTCCAGATCGTTCTCTGTGCCATAGTTGGGCTAGGCTGGTAAGTCGGTGGCTGGGCAAGAGAGATTAGAGCCCCAAGCTGCTCACAAAACAGCAACTAATGTGGGGTGTGGACTGCACAGGGCTCTGCTCTGTGACCCAGGTGAATCAGGCCAATAGGCTGTAGGTGGGCAGGGTGAGATCAGAGCCAGAAGCTGCTAGCAGGGTAGCACATAATGATGATTGTGGCCTATGCAGTTCTCTGTTCAGCCTGTTTGTCTTATGTCTTAGGTGTATCTGAGTGGTCTGCTTCAGGTGGGTATGCAGAGAGACCAGTTCCTGAAGTTGCTTGCAGGATGGCAACTACTACGTCCTTGGCTGGCACCTGGATTCAGCTCTGTGGGCCACACGGTATGTTCCCAGCTGGTAAGCGGCTGGGAGGGGTCTGGGAGAGATTGGCTCCCCAAGCTGTTCGAAAGTCCCACAGGCCCTCTTGAGATGGCAGTGTTCTACCTATCTGTTCCCTGACCCAGCCAGGCTAGGCCAACAGGCAGCTGGGGGGCTGAGAGAGATAAGAGTTCAAAAGAGTTTGGGAGACCCACATTCCTTCTCGGGAGGATGCTAATGTGGATTTTGTCTGGTGCCAGGACTCAGCTCTGCCTGTTTGCTCCTTGTACAGGAGCTACCACCAAGCAGCACACAGGCAGTGAGAGCCTGAAGCTACATGGATATCCCACAGTCCTTCTGTCCTGGATCCTGTAAGCTGTAGACTGACGGTGAGAGCCCGAAGCTTCAGGGGAGATCCCACAGTCCTTCCCGAGATGGCAGCTAATGTGGGATATCCCACAGAATTTTTCTGTGGGTTAGCCAGGTGGCCAGGGGGGAACCACCCTAGCCCCAAACTATGTGGATACCTCTCACCTGGGAATCAGCATCACTGGTGTATTGTGGCTCTCAGCTTGGTCTTTAGGTCACTTTGCAGTCCTGGTTTTCCTGCTAATCAGATGCAGTGTGCATCGGTGCTGCCATCTTGGATTCCTTTTCCAACCACTAATTTTTAATCCAAATATAACACAGCATTTGAGTCTCTCGTTATTACTCACTCGTAGATGGAAATCATCCTTCAAAGACTATCAGAGACAAAATGCAGAAGACTATGCTGCAGGACGTAATACTGAAATTCATCAACCTTCCCCTAAGAATTCTAGAATTTAGAAAGCACAGAAATATTGAGATTGGCAGCACCATTAGCATATGTTCTTTCGGATGGTAGGAGTAATTTCTTGAACTCTATTCGAATCCAGTGCATTTCCTTAAAGGTGAAAGCATAGAATATCTCAATGTTGTGTATATGTTACTCAGGATTATATGATTATTTTCTTACATATGTTACTATAGACTATTTGTCATCTATATCCCAGTAACATCTATTGAGTAAATAAATTTGTTCTTTTGCAATCTCTTACATATATAATGCATTTTGTTTAGTTTTTAAAATATCATTCTAACATGTTAATGAGAAGCTCCTCACAGTTCACAACCCAACAGTTCCATTTTGAGATTTATGGTTTGTTTAGTTTTTAATTTTCTCATGTGACTCTACCTTTTAAAGTATCAGCACAATAGATAATTAGGGAAATAACTTTGGGACTTTAAGCATCACATCAATGGGTACAAGTGTGAAGACAATGTCTTGCATACTGAAAAAAAATTATCCAAAAGCTAGACCTCAGAATGGAAGAGCAAAATCAAATAAGAAATCTCCTCATGCATAACTCCCAACATCTGGACAAAGTCTTTTAAAGGCTCAGTGCAGACTAACATGTAAGATCTGTATTAAGGCCAAAAGTTTACCTGTAATAATTTCCATAAGTAAATTTGGCAAATCTAAATACCCAATAAACAGTGTGAAGAGGAAGTATAGAGTATAGGAGGGAATATTTGCCACCTGTACATCTGACTTAGGATTAATAAACAGAATTCACCAAGAATCACAACAGTACAGTCAGAAAATAAATGCTGTATTTAAAATGGGCCTTGGAGCGGACATTTTTTGAACAGAGAGGAAAGAAGGGGGAAGGGTGAGAGGGAGGGGAGTATAGAGGGAGAGAGGGGGAGAGGAAATAAAGGGCCCAGGAATATTTCATAAAAACACTCCCCCTACACTTTTGAAATGCGAATCAAACCACTCCTGAAGTATCTTCTCATCTTTTTCTCATTATTACTTCATTTTTAAAATTTATTCTCCTTACATCCTAATTGTAGCCCCCTACTTCATGCCCTGCCTGTCCCTACCTCCATCCCTCACCGACATTTACCTCTCTCCTAGTCCTCAGAAAGGGGGAGCCTTCCTCCTTATCATCTGACCCCAGCCTATCAAGTGTCGTCTGAACTTCCTGTATCCTCTTCCTCTCTTCCATGGAAAGACCATCCTACCTTATGGAAGTGAGTAAGTAGTGGGCAGCAATGGCCTAATCAGAGGTAGACCCTACTCCCAATATAATGGGACCCACAAGGGGATAGTGCTGCCTATCAACTCCATCTGATTAGGGGCTCTAGTTCATGACCAGACATGGTCCTTGGTTGGTGCATCAATTTCTGAAATCCCCTTGCGCCCAGATTTGTTGGCTCCATTGGTCTCCTTGTGGAGCTACTTTCATCTCCATGTCCTATCCCACAACTCCTCCATAAGGCTCCCTGCACTCCACCTTAAAGTGTCTGCTGTGATTCTCAGCATCTGCTTTTATCCCCTGCTGGGTGGAGTCTAACTGAGGACCTCTATGATAGGCTCTGGTCCTGTTCCTTCTCTTCAACCTCTTCTGGTGCCTATTCTATTTGCCATTCTGAATGAGAATTAGACATCCTCCCAGGTCCTCCTTCTTACTTAGATTCTTAAGGTCTGTGTAATGCAGTATACTTAATCACCCTACATCTGAGAAAGGGTAATATCATATATATATATATATATATATATATATATATATATATATGTGTGTGTGTGTGTGTGTGTGTGTGTGTGTGTGCGCGCGCGCGCGCACGAGCGCGCGTGTGAGTGTATGTGTGTGTGTATGTATGTATGTATGTATGTATATATGTATATTAAACACCTACAGAGCAAAAAATCCAACTACAAAATGGTATAGAGCTCTAAACAGAGAATTCTCAACAGAACAATGTTGAATGGACGAGAAACACTTAAAGAAATGCCCAATGTCCTTAGTTTTCAAGGAAATGCAAATCAAAACATATCTGAGATGCCATCTTACACTACAGTAACGGCAAAGATAAAAAATCCAAGTGACAGCACATGCCGCTGAGGGTGTGGAGAAAGGGGAACACTCCTCCGTTGCTGGTGGGTGTGCCAACTTGTACAGCATCTTTGGAAACCAATCACGCACTTTCTCAGAAAATTGAGACCAGTGCTACCTCTGGACTCAGCTATACAAATCCCTTAAGGACGGTTAAGCAGGTGTTTCTTTGCTTTCATGGATGACAGACGCTTCTTTTCATTGGGAGTTGTTTATAAGTTAATATTGGTCTTCTGCAGAGAGAAAACGACGTTGGACTCAGGGATGTCTCTCTTTTCCATTTTCTTTCTTTCACAGGTATGGAGACAGAGGTTGAAAAGAAAGAAGGGGAGATACAGAAATATATAGGGATGGTAGACCAAAAAGTAGACTCTTGAATCGCCTCCCCAAATTTAGGCCTTCATTGATAATCACAAATGAGGTTGTTTTTAATCCATTTGTATACAATTTTGTATATTGATGCAAAATAAGTTCAAGGTTGAGCCCATAAAACTCAATTATAATACAAGGTTTCCTTACAATACCTTGAAAGTGATATTTCAGGCTGTTCAGGAAAATTAGGTAATACAAGCTAATTGTTAGTTGAGCAAATAATAGTCATGTCAATTGCTAGTCTATTTTTTATCACAAGAAGATACACCCTAGTTTTAACAGATAGCTAGATAAAGTGAAATAGTTAGATAAGGTCTTCAAAAGCCACAGAGACCTACAGAATATGTCATTTAAAGGTATTTTTATTATTTTCAATATTGATGGACAAGACAGCTTAACTTCAGGCAACTCCCAGCCTTCCTCCAGAAGGTGATGGGCACCAAGGAACCTCTTTGTGGAGATGGCTTCAAATGTGGCAAACAAGCCACTAGGCAAAATGTCCGTATCTCTGCCACAGACAGAATACTGCCTAAAAATGGGCAAGATTGGATGCAGGCAGAGTCGACAGCCAAACTCTGCCAAGACAGGGTAAGCAAGTCTTCAATAGTTCCTGCCTCGCAAATATGTCTGTCAGATATATTGGGCCAGAAGGTTGAAGATGGTGCTCCAACAGTATAGAGAAGCAGCTATATTATGAAGAGGCCATGGGGTGACTGGGGCGATGGGAATGAATACAATCAGAATATATTGTGTGGAAAACATTGTTGAATAAAAATGAATGTAGTCCAGTAAAAGAAACTGCCACCCCTTTCTATTCAGTTATAAAAAGAGCTTTAACGGAAGGAGAAGTCACCACTGATAGGCATAGTGTTACAATGTGTTTAAATTGAAAAGATAAGTGTAGAAATTTTCTTTGTTAAATCTGAGGGAAATACTGGAGAATGTCAGTAAACATCATGCTTTAAAACATTCACCGTTTCTTACTTCCTTCACCAAATATGTTCTGCTTTCCAGCTATTAATCTGCATGTTCTTGTTTTAGAACATGATGCACTTTTGGAAAAAATAAAATAAATTTGATTAGCCTGAAGTACAAATGTTAAGCCAAGCTTAAACCATAATGTCATTACTACCTTTAAAAAGAAGAAAAAGAAAAGAAGACAACATAGGCAGACAGCTATTTGAAGTGCAAGTGGTACTCAGAGGAAGGATATCAGGCTCCCCGGAGAGACTTGATACCCTATGAGCATATACAGAGGGAGGAGGTCCCCTTCAGTCACAGTCATAGAGGAGGGGAGTAACGGAGAAAGCGGGAGAGAGGGAGGAATGGGAGGATACAAGGGATGTGGTAACTATTGTGATGTAATATGAATGAATTAATAAAAAATAAAAGTAAAAAAAGAAAAAATAGAAATGCAAGTGGCAACTGAATTATTGAATATGATATCAAAAGTACAGGCTAAATGCAATGGAAAGCCAAGTGAGTGCATAAAAGTTTCTGCACAAAAGAACTAAAAGTAGGAAAGGCACCAAAGGGGATTCCAATGAATACATGCAGACCTTGTGTGAGATAGAAATTTATTCTTGAAAATATCAAATATGTTAACAGCATGCACATGCAAGTTGTTTAACGAAACTGAAGATGTGCTTTACATACAAGAGGAAAATTGATCGTGTAAAATCATGGAGTATAATCACTATCTGGAAAGTAAAAAGGCTGTGGTGTGCAAGAAAGGAAAATAGCTCCCCATCATTTCAGCTATAGATTCAAGATTGGTTGTTGATGTGATTTCTATGACCATTTAATTAATATGTAAATTTATAGGGAACTATGCACATTTCCTTTCGTCAGTCCAATCACTGTGTTTTGAAATTCACCCATTTGCAAGACGATACCACTGAGTCTTTTCATTCATAGTAATTCTGTTTTTAATTAATGGTTTTAGGTAGTTTGACAAGTGATTGATATACCAGTGTCAATGAAAAAAATATGAGAAAAGTAGATTCTAATATTGAACTCCCACCATATAGAATATAAAAAACATTGGTGAAGACAAAGCATAAAGTCATTGAGAAATGTCTCTGAATGTTAGCTGTTACATTTGTGGTTGTGATGCCAAAGAGTAGCCGCCCAATGCATCTCAAATGCAAAAGGAGAGCAGGGCACAGTCAAGTAAGTGGTGATAGTAAAGTCTTTTAGTCAAGTTCCTTTCCACCATTCTGATCATCTTCGTCATCTATATTTTGCATTATTATTTCATGATCTTTTAATACACTTGGTAAAGGAGTGTTTACAGAGTTGTAATCCCATCCTTTTTTCACAAAAAACTTCTTGAGTATGCCTGGCATGTCATATCCCTTGGATACAATGAAATCCTTAAAGGCAATTGTTCCATAGAGATTTTCAAGTACATCTGGTTTGCAAAAGCTTTTACCTTGAATTTCAAGCAAGCTCTTTGGTTCACCTAAAGGCTCTTTACTGGTTTGTGCTTTCCAATGCATTGGTTTCTGATCTGATGTCCCATATTTAAACTTCTCTTTGGTGGCCATAGAAAGATCATGTGGTTTTTGGAGTCTCATCTTAAATTTTGAATCCTGTTCAGAGAATTTGATGTCCTTTTCTTTGCTTAACCCTCTGAAGTACTTGAGCTTGGAAGGAAGATGACTAATTTTCTTTTCTGAGGAGTCTTTATAAGTTGATTGGTAAGCATAGTCCATGTCAAATTGTTCCAACACATCCATATTTCCCAGTGCTTCATTCCATTCATAGATATCATCACCTCCTCTTTGTGTGTATCCAGAACCTAGGGAGCCAAGCAAATTCTGATTTCTGGAAGTGTGTGTAGGAAAAAAATCCTTGAGGCTTGACCTGGCCTTCTCATGAGTTCCCAGGTTGAGTTTTCTGTGAAGGTGTTTCCCATGCTTACTGTTCTTATTTGCTTCCATTTGATTTTCCAAGTCAGGCCACTTATTCAGATTCTGGTCATATTTTGCTGTCTGCGTCAAATTTATGAAGTGGTCTTCAGCATCACCTTCCATCGGAGACAAGCCGTCCAGCTTGTATTGGGTCCTTGTGCTTCCTTGCTGATCCACTGAAACTGAGCAAAGCAGTCCCGAATCCTTGGGTAGCTTACTGTGGCTCTTCTTGGTGGCGGTACTGGGTACTTCATGAGAAATTCTAGGGAAAAGAGGCCCCACGATGGTTTGTGATAGTATCTCTTCACCTGGCTCATAGTGTCTAGTAAAGCCATCCAGCTCTTTCAGAGAAAATATCCGGTGATGGCCTTCCATGAAAGGAGGGCATATCTGTTGCTCCGTCTTGTGCTTCAAGACATGCTTGCACCTAGATACCCTATGAGGCTGGTTCTCTGGCAGCCCCTGGTCCCCCATGGTATCTCTGGCTCTGAGGCTACTGCTCCTAAATCAGTTATTGTTTCCCTGAGGGTGCTCGGTTGCTAGGAAGCTTGAGATTCTATATTGATGAGCAAGACGGAGTTCCTACACCACAGTTCCTTCAATTCTGTTCCACATCACTTGGACACATACCCACTATCGATAGACTGGCATTTTTTAAAATGAAAATTAATTTTTTAATTTATTCACTTTACATCCTGATCATAGTTCCCTTCCTTGTTTCCTCCCATTCCCACCCTCCCTCCTTCTTCCCACTAACCCCCTTCTCTGGTCTTCAGAAAGGGGGAGCCCTCCTCCTCTACCAAGTGACCCCAGACTACCAAGGCTCATCAAGACTGCCTGAGTCCTCTTCCTGATAAGGCACCCTGCCATGGGGAAGTGATTGAAGATCAGGCCACAGAGCCCATGTCTGAAATAGCCCCTGATCCCTTTATTAGAACACCCGCATGGAGAGTGAGCTGCCTATCAGCTACATCTGAGCCTAAGGCCTACATCCTCTCCATGCATGATCCTTGGTTGGTGCATCAGTCTAGGCTGGGCCTACTGGGCCCAGAATTTTTGGCTTTGTTGGTCTTGTTGAGGAGCTCCTGCCCCACCAGGTCATTCTATTCCCCAAATCTTCCATAAGACTCCCTGGGCTCTGCCTAAAGTTTGGCTGAGTCTTGGCATCTGCTTGCATCCCCTGCTAGTTGGAGTTCTTCAGAAGACTTCTACGGTAGGCTCCCATTCTACCGTCTCTCTTCAACTGCTCCCAGAGTCTATTCTATTTTCCCTTCTTGGATTTTAAGCCCACCAGAAGCTAGGAAGAATTTCAATTCTTCCGCACATTCCTAGCATGTGGTGGAGTTAGACCTTTCAATTGGGAGTATTCTAATGTTGGTTCAGTGGTATCTCATCATGGCTTTCATTTGCTTTTTCTTGTCACCCATATACTTCCACTGGCTCAGTCTGTGTTCATTTTTAAAAAATCTGTTTAGTTTGTATTAATTCTGAGACATATTTCACTGGGTTTTGACAGGTTTCAATTCCTTTGTCAAAGACAGCACTTGTGAAATTTATTCTCCCATTATTTGTCTTCTCATCTGTCCATTTCAAGGAGCATAGTATCCCTTGAACTAGTTTTCTTTTCAATAAAACATTGTTTTAAAATGGCATT